>JAJHJA010000844.1:0-296562 GCA_021202915.1 Heliconius himera
TGGAATCTAATGCGGTTTTCACTATTAGATAGAATGATTTAAGAGGAAGGAATATAAAAGTTTAATAATAATATAAGCCACTTTTTCCCATATAAAGCAGAATAGACTGCGCGAACCAGAGAACCTACTGTGTTAAGGCACTCCACCCCAAAAAGACACGTCCAGTCATCACTTAACACCGAATTGTTGAGGCATTGCGTTTCAAGTAGCAGAACTCAAGTCTCGTCTCTGGAATTCATCGACAACTGGGGGACGGAAGTATCTTAATGGGAACAAAGTGTCTTAATATTAGGTTCCCAGGGATCCTTCTGCCTATGTGCAGGATACAACGTGAAGCTAAAATAAAATATATAAAAAATTGGACGTAATGGGTCTCCAATATTCTTCTCTTGGTAACCATTGTAATTTTTTCTTTCTTTCAGTTTCAGCTTTGTATCCCGCACGCAGCAGATTAGGCAGAGGGAATCTAGTGTTAAGATAAATCGTTCCCCAATTTCCGCCGAGTTCTAAAGGCATTGCATGTTGAGTAGCGAAACTCAACGCCACGCTTTGCCTTGACACCAGAGCGAAGAAATGAAAATATACATGTAAATAAATATTTAATTACCTCGAGTGGGGATCGAACCCACAACCAATCGATTTTACAATCACACTTTGTGTCCCTGCGCCACGACTGGCCTCAACGTTCAAGTTGCAACTTTTAATAATGTTAATATATTTATACTGTCTCATAACTAATGTACATCGAACTATAATAAATCGAGTTGAATTAAATCAGTTTATTATTATTCTCATTCCATACTTAAGTATGGAAAAACTTAATTTATATTGTTTACTGGGAATCGTATCGATTACCTTTCTTATTGACTGATAACGGTCTGTTTGACTTTTTTTCTCTTTATTTATTGATCAAATAATTTTTAATGTTTAAACCATATTTGGTAACTTTGTAGGTTTAATACAAAAAAAATAGAGTTAAATAAAAAAATAAATCAGCTTCACGCTGTATCCCGCACACAGCAGGGTAGGCAGAGGGAACCTAGTATTAAGACACTCCGTTCCCCACTTCATTCTGCCGAATTTTGGGGCAGTTTTGGGGCATTGCGTGTTGAGAGGCAGAACTCAACGCCGCGCTTAACATCGGTACCAGAGCGAAAAAATGGAAATATAAATTTAAGTAAATATTTCGTCTCCTCGAGTGGGTATCGAACCCACAACAAGTTGGTTTTACAGTCACACCTCGTGCCGCTGCGCCACGACTGGTCTCAAATTTTAGAGTTTTTATTTCATATTTTGATCGCATTATGGATACTACGTTAAGACAACATAAAAATACCAATTTATATTAAAATAATAATTAAATGTATGCACTATTAAAGAAATAAAAATTGTCTATACAAAAAATCTTGTAGTGCAGTGGGGCAGTGCCAGACAGCACATACGTAGGTAGTGGGTTCGATATTCATTCGAGCAATGATTATACAGAAGCAAATTTCTTTCTATCTAGTATTAAATAGCTCGGTGATGAGGTCTCATTAGTTTATCGATAATGTTTCAAAATCATTTATAAATTTTATATCTGAGGCCAGTAGTAGCGCCGGGATACAAGCGTGCAACTGTAAAGCGACAGATTGTGGGTTCAATTTTCACTTGAAAAATTGAAATATCGAATACTTTAATTTTCTCAATCTGATAACAAAGCAAAGCGCGGCGTTGAGTTGCGCCACTGAGCACACAATGCCTTCAGAATTCGGAGGAATCCCGCAGCCAATCCCGCTTACTGTCTGTACCCCTACTTAGTTGGTCTCAAGGTCTTGTATATACAATATAAGTAACATAATAATGAAAAAAAACATGCATTTCTAAGAAATATCGATTCGAAACAGTGTAGTGTGAAACTTATATTAAACTTATTAGAGGGTGTATGCTAAATGATTGTTTGGGCGCTGTTAGATTTGTTTTATTCCATATTTGTTTACAAAAGAAACAAGATGTAATTAGAGCATAAATGTGATATTTGGAATATTACTCTCCGAGATTCTTTTAGTTTTAACGTGACATTAGGAATGTGTTTTTATTATGTTAAAAAATATATTCAGAACTGCATTCATTATAGAAATTAATAAACAACGAAAATTATACTAATAGAGAGAGAAGAGATCTCTCTTTATGAGGAGGACTTCACACGAAATGGAATGCTTGAGGATTAGTTAGAAATATATATGTATATATATGCAATATCTAAAATGATAGCGGGGGAATGAATTATTATTTCTTAATATTTTAATTTCTTCGTTCTACCACGAAGGCAAAAGCCCGGAGTTGAGTTCCGCCACTTAACACGCAATGCCTCCAACAATTCAGCGGAAAGTGGGGAACGCAATGTCTTATCACTATGTTCCCTCTGCCTACCCTGCTGTGTGCGGGATACAGCGTGAAGCGTGATTCATTTATTTATTATCTTAAATGATTTGATACAATAAAATTATAGCGCAGCAGTGCACGGTGTGCCGATGTAAATGTGATTTAAGAAATTAGTGATTAATATTTTCATTGTGCTGTAATGGTAATCAGACAAAGCGCGATGTTAAGCTCAAATTCAAGTTTATTAAGGTGGAAAATGAAATATGTTAGCATTAGGTCTGTCTTTCCTATCCTGTTATTTACGAAATACAGAGTGGAAAAAAGAAAATTAATTTTATTGGACTTTCTTTTATATCTCCTAAAGTAAAATTTCCACAATACGATACAACGCTATCCAACAATTTATAACAGTACATAGAAAACCATGAATATCTGAAGATATTCATGAAGTGCTAACATGATTTATTTGACATCGGCCACAAATTCGAATCCTACTGTTGAGTAATTCCACTACACACATGTGGCTTAGAGTACAGTCATCCTGAAACACTCAAAATCAATATAAGCAAACCAATATAATCCTTATCAGCTCCAGGATAAGGCAGGAATTGGATCAAATTCTGCAGCATTTTGGACACCGTACCCAAGATTCTTGGTCAATCCACAGTTGCGATATATAGATTTACTAGAGTGTTTTCGTACGTCAAATCTACTGGTTCATGTTTCAATAGATTTCGGAAGTTCCATGTAAATGTGTTGACAGGCTTTTAAGTAATTGATACGTTTCACCACAAATAGCTGGTGTTTTAGCAAATGAAATTTCTTGAATGAAAGTGAAGTCGCTTGTTTTGTGTCTTCTTTTTGTTCTAAGAATTTGATACTACTTACAATATATGGGAATGTATATGTTTGAGTGAGTGTTTGGATGCTGGTTTTGCACAGTTTGGATAGGAAGTAAATAGAGAAGGGAACCTAGTGTTGAGACACTCGTTCTCCACTTTCTGCCGAATTCTGGAGGCGTTGCGTGTTGAGTGGCAGAACTCAACGCCGCGCTTTGCCTCGACATCAGAGCGAAGAAATGGAAATATAAATTTAAATAAATATTTCATCTCCTCGAGTGGGGATCGAACCCACAACCAATTGGTTTTACAGTCACACTTTGTGCTACGACTGGCCTCTGGATAGAAAGTAGAAAATAAAAAAGTGAGCGCGATGGTTGAGATTATGAATTTCATTTATATTAGGAATTAATTATTTTTATTTTTTCGCTCTATTAACAGCACAAAGTGTATCAATAAGTTTCCTCACTAAACACGAAATGTTTCAAAATCTTGGGCCTACAGTGTGGAACGTAATGTATATAAATAGGAAGGAAAGAAGAAAGGTATATATAAATAGGAAATAGGAAGCTCTCCGTTTCCAGTGAAGCTAAAAAAATGTGATTTAATGATCGATTATAAATCTTTGACGCATATAAAAAGTAATCTCTCAATCTTGTCTTAAAAATTAAAAGCAAGAAGAGTAGTATGTGATCTGTATTGTATCGACTCATGACTTCATTCATATTTTTAGTTCATTTCACTATTGTGTTGTTTATTATGAAAGAAAAATAATATGTTTAATTTATAACGAAATATTTTATTCCATTGTTCATTTTTTTTCTGATTTTTTTATTAATAATGCATATTTGTATAATTAAATCACTGAGGCATAATAGATCCCAATCACATTTAATATAAAATCATTTTGTATTTATAGTTTGACTTTTTTTTTGACACCAACGTTTTGCGTGTTGTGTGGCGGAACTCAACGCCGCCTTGCCTCGACACCAGAGCGAAGAAATGAAAACATAAATGTAAATAAATATTTCTTCTCCTCGAGTGGGGATCGAACTCACAACCAGTCGATTTTGTAGGCACACTTTGTGCCCCTGCGCCACGACTGCAATACAAGTGATCATGATTATATTCAATTTGAAAAAAAAAAACTAGTCTGGTATCACAGTACGGAATTAAATTCCGCCACTCAACACTTGACTATTTAATTTGAGAAAAGACGATCTCTCTGTTTTTTTTATTCATTCTACATTTTCTATACCGTATTTGACTCCAGCACCACCGTTCGCTCTTCAAAGTGTGCAATATGTGACACATTTCTATAAATAAAACTATATCACATTTAATTACTGCAATGTTCATCCAGTCATGCATATTTCGGTCACACGTAGCAAAGGGCGGGTTTTAATCTTTAATATGGCACGATATTAATCACGTTAATTTATAGCTTTCACATCGATGCCATTGTAATTTTAAAATTATAAGAATTTATGATGTTATTGTATTTCTAGAGTTATTGAGATATCGCGTATCTTTGGAGAATTTTCATTAACTTGCTCTGGTAAAAAGAAAAATGCAGCGTTTAGTTCCGCCACTCAATATGTAATGTCTCGTGTATTGTCTCATATTTTCACTTATTTGCGGGAAAAAGCACGAGATGAGCTATTTTCGTGGTGTTTCTTTGGATATAGCCAGCTTGATCGGACCCTAGTTTTAATAGTATACTTAGAATTTAGTTTTCATATTTTGTTTGTATTTAGATACTTAGCGATAAAAGATAAATGTATGAATGCAAGTTTAGAAAGTTAAAAAATATTTTAACAGATTATAATATATTAGCTTTCACATATAGAATTGCAGTTGTATCTGAGGTTAAAAAAACATACCTGAATGTCCATATATGTATATTTTCTATTTTTACATCTGAGGACAGTCGTGGCGCAGTGACACAAAGTGTGACTGTAAAACCGACTGGTTGTGGATTCGATCCCCTCTCGAGGAGATGAAATATTTACTTAAATTTATATTTTCATTTCTTCGGTCTGGTGTGGAGGGAAAAGCGCGGCGTTGAGTTCTGCCACTCAACACGCAATGCCTCCAGAATTCGCAGAAAGTGGGGAAAGGGAGTGTTTTAACACTAAGTTCCCTCTGCCTACCCTGCTGTGTGCGGGATACAGCGTGAAGCTGATTTTTTTTTACATATATATGTCTGTCACATGTGAAATCAATACACTAATATCCTTTAAGTCCAATAAATCGCGAACAATCTTTAGGAGCCACGAGCCGACATCGAATAAATTTAGCTCGATTTCGATTACCGCTATCGCTGCATCGCTCGTTCAAATAGAATAGATAATCTAAGCATGGCTACAAGAAGCTACGAAGTTTAATATTGGGAATACATGTAATTGTACGTATTGGCACGAAATATTTTGCAGAAATATGAAATTTTATAATAGTCTTGGGCTATTGTGGTGGAGTGGGGCAGCTGTGGTTGGAATTTGGGTGGAAAACGGAATGTAAAGAGTCTGAAGAGTAAATTTTGAGGCCAGACGTAGCGCAGTGGCACGAAGTGTGACTGTAAAACCGACTGGTTGTGGGTTCGATCCCCACTCGAGGAGATGAAATATTTACTTAAATTTATATTTCCATTTCTTCGCTCTGGTGTCGAGGCTAAGCGCGGCGTTGAGTTATGCAACTCAACACGCAACGCCTCCAGAATTCGGCAGAAAGTGTGGAACGGAGTGTGTTAACACTAGGTTCCCTCTGAACCTCTGTGAAGCTGATTTGAAGAGTAAATTCTCTTTGCTTACTTGCTGCAAGTTTCAATAATAACTCGCGGTAAATGGAAGCAGCGTGGCAAGTCATAAAGCTCTCGTAAACGAACTTGTGGGCGGCCACTAATCTATATCGATACCTATAATAAAATTGTAACTGATAGGTGTCTCTACATGGAAGATATATGTGAGATAAGTCGTTATTTGGAGCACTTAACAATAAAATTCAAAACAATGTTTTTTTGATTTTTTATATGTTGGTCTTTGCACGCTAACTTCTGAAATAGCTTAACCGATTCAAATGCAGTAATGTATTTTGGCGAGCTTCCCTTAAAACGTTGTATTAACTTTGTTTCAAGCAATTTTCAACAAATTTCTACATTTTCTTAAAAGAAGATATGGCCGTTTATATCGCAAAAAAAAAATGCATATTTCGATACTATGAAGGAAATTAAAATTAATAGGGTACTTCCGCTTGACCTAGAATTATGTAATTTGGCGACTAGCATCAATATTTAGTACTAGTTTAGGGAAATATTTGAAAACTGTACATTTGTGGTTAAATCTTAAAAAAAAACAACCTTAAAAGTTGAGCAAAATTCAGCTAGTTCAAATGAGGTATCTGATGAAAGCGTTTGGTGTGCATATTCCAATACATATTGTCTTCATTTTTTATGACGTAATTGTACAGAACCCTTGGCGGGCGAACCCGACTCGCGCTTGTTCGTTTTTTTAATGTAATATACATACATAAGTCTTAAAATGGCAATGTTATTACATCACAACGAGGTGTGACTGTGAAACCGACTGGTTGTGGGTTCGATCCCCACTCGAGGAGACGAAATATTTATATTTCGTCTCCTCGAGTGGGGGATTTATATTTCCATTTCTTCGCTCTGGTGTCGAGGTTAAGCGCGGCGTTGAGTTCTGCCACTCAACACGCAATGCCTCCAGAGTTCAGCAGAATGTGGGGAACGGGAGTGTCTTAACACTAGGTTCTCTCTGCCTACCCTGCTGTGTGCGGGATACAGCGTGAAGCTGATTTATTTATTAGATCACGAAAGTAAATCAGATGCCAAAACAAATAATTACATAATTCAAGCGGGCGAAGCCGCCATCGGGTAGCTAGCACTAAATACAACCGTAATCCATATAGCAACTCCAAAAGCTATATAGATCCAAAACGAAGCTAACCACCAGGTTTCTCTTCAACCTGTATACAAGTGAGTTAGTGCATTCCTGTTCCAGTCGGCGGTACTGAGCGGTTGGACGCACAGCTAATGCTATGTACACGGGAGCTCCTTTGCTAATCATTTACCTATTTAGAAATAAACGTAGTGTGTTTGTTCTGATTTTTTTTTTGTTTTTATGTGGATTTAGAGATTTTTTGTTTATTTGGCTAGTTTATTGGACTGTAGTCAAGGTTTTTTTTTATTGTATATAAAAAAAACATATTAAATGATCAACTGGTTGTAGGTTCAATCCGCACTCGAGAAGTTGAAATATTTACTTATATTTATATTTCCATTTCTTCGCTCTGGTATCGAGGGTAAGCGCGGCGTTGAGTTCTTCCACTCAACACACAATGCCTCCAGAATTGGGGAACGGAGTGTCTGAACACTAGGTTCCCTCTGCCTACCCTGTGCGGGATGCTGTGTGCGGGATACAGCGTGAAGCTGATTATAATTGTTATCTGAATTAAAAACTACCATTTAGCATTAAATAGCGCCTATTACGACGTAGAGCGACCGTTTTGCGTACGAATCCAAACTGTAGGTATGGGTTGTTTTAATTTCCTGTCTATGGTAACAAGACAAACTGCAGCGTTGAGTTCCGATACAGAGCTGAACCTCGTTTAATTTGATCTAATTCACAAATATGAAAAATAAACCTGACTTCCTGATTTTTTACCTAATTTTTAATATTCCATATTTTAATCTTTAACATTTTCTTTAATATTTTTCATAATATTAAATTTTCAACAGAATTTAAACGATAAGAGTATCGTTTCAATTTCTCCCAACCGATACCTCATTCCAGATTTCCGATAGGATTCTACTTGAATCAACGTTAAGCGACAGAAAATTAACGAATATTCGCTCAAAGTTTCGAAATTACGGTTTAAGCTGTTGCCTATAAGTAGAGCACTTTACTGTAATTTTGTTTTCAATTATAAATTAGCTTCACGCTGTATCCCGCACACAGCAGGGTAGGCAGAGGGAACCTAGTGGTAAGACACTCCGTTCCCCACTTTCTGCCGAATTCTGGAGGCATTGCGTGTTGAGTGGCAGAACTCAACGCCGCGCTTAACCTCGACACCAGAGCGAAGAAATGAAATATAAATTTAAGTAAATATTTCATCTCCCCGAGTGGGGATCGAACCCACAACCAGTCGGTTTTACAGTCACACCTCGTGCCGCGGCGCTGCGACTGATTATTAGAGATAGCTAAAGCTTTTTAATATAACAATGTATACTTACTTAAGGCCAGTCGTGGCGCAGTGGCACAAAATGTGACTGTAAAACCGACGAGTTGTGGGTTCGATTGCCTCCAGAACTCCGCAGAAAGTGGTTAACGGAGTTTCTTAATACTAGGTTCCCTCTGCCTACCCTGCTGTGTGCGGGATACAGCGGGAAGCTTATTTAATTTTTAATGTATACTTATTACTTTTAGCAGGATAGTTCCAAATTTGATTACTTAGTGAGAGGAGCTCGAGCTAGTTGATTTAAGTAATCTCGTATTTTTAAGACCCTTAAACCTATACAAAGGCGACAAATCCCAGACACTGTTCCGAGCTCCTTATCTTATAATTCATAGAATGCTAACACATTTAAGTTTACGGCCGTATGAACTTATTTGTTATGAAATTAACTACAAATATAAGTTTGTAATATTTTTATATATATATTTTTCAGTTTTATTTTCTCTGATTGTATCGTAAGTTTTAATTTCAAAATTATAGGTACACGGATACTATCCTATATACTTTGATTGGTACTCAGCACGCTATGACTCCAGAATGGTGGGAAGTAGGAAACGAAATAGAAGAACTTAATAGGAACGGAATACTTTAGCATTAGGGTCTCAGGTTCCCTCTTCTTACCCCGCTATGTGTGGGAACTCCGCTGTCAAATGTAAATCAATTACGCCACCAAGCCCTATGTACCTACTATAAAATAATTAAATTAAATAACATGTGAACATTAGAAAATTCAAAACTTATTAAGAAAACGTATAAAAATTTGAACGAATCGATATTTGAACCCGCGCCTCGTAGGAAACTATCCAATGAAGTGTGGAATAACACTTTAAATATGTTTAAAAAATAGAAAATTCAAGTTCACTTAAGCTAAAATACTTTGTTTTGATCAGATTCAATAAAATAAATAAAATAAAACACGACTTGTATTATTTCTTTAATCCAGCGACGCCCGCATGTCGCGTCTCTGATCTTGTAACAGATACTGAAATGTCGATATAATGCATTGTTTTTAGCCAAGTTTAAAAGGTTATTGTGGCGCAGTGAGAACGAGAAGAAAATTCTAAAAAAAACGAGTTGGTCGAGGTTTATTTATGTTATATATTTAATAATTTCATATTTTCGCAAATGAAATATGTGATATTTCAATATGTTCGCTCTAGCGTCAAGGCAAAACGCGGCGTTGAGTTCTGCCACCCAAGACGCAATGTCTCCATAATTCCGCGAAAAATTGATCGACGGGATGTCTTACCACCAGGTTCCCTCTGCCTACCCTCCTGCGTGCGGGATACAACGTGATGAAAGAAAAATCTCAGTGCTGAGATAAAGTGTGTGAGAAGGGAAGACTGCGGGTGAGTGGCAGAACTCAACGCCACACTTTGCCTCGACACCAGAGCGAAGAAATGGAAATATTAATTTAAATAAATATTTTATCTCTTCGATTGGGGATCGTGCCCACAACCAGTCGGTTTTACAGTTTGTGCAGCTGCGCCACGACTGGCCTCTCATTTCCATATTATATTTAAAAAGATACAATAAAACATCAACTAATAAGTAACGAATATTTTTGTAAATATAAAACCAACATCCACCGATTGTACCATCAAGCATTTTTAGAGTACTCCACGACGGAAAACTGCATCAAGTAGCTTCCAAACAATTATATCTTCGGGCTAAGAGCGAAATCAGGGACCGTCCTTGCCGGTAAGTTTTTACAATAAACGTATAAATCAGATAGTGAGAGCTGAATCAAATCGCTTGTATCTATCGCCTTAGCAATCGATAAGATCGCTACCTTATTGTAGTTATACATGGTGTACTAAAACCTGTGTGTAATTTTTATTTTGGCATCATGCTGTATACAGTAGAATAGGCAAAGATAAATTAGTGCGATACAAATCCGGTCCCCACTTTCCACAAAAGAGATTTTGCGTGTTGAATGGTGAAAAAATAAAATAAATTCAATTCGGGTATCGAACCCACAATCGTCGCGTTTCCTGACAGGCCCGGACAAACAATTTAAAATATTTTTTAATTTAATAATATCTCATTATTGCAGATTAGAAAGGCAAGAAAAAGTTTATATTTCATTAGTATACACATTTTTTGCAAGTAGAGTCGAAAAGCCTAAGGCTCTTAGATTATTTGAAAAAATCGTAACAATTGGGTAAGATACTTGTATATACTTCTTTTGGGATGTTTTACTTATTATAAAAAAAAATAATAATAATAACAACCTGTATAATATTATTTTCAAATTACATCGATTAAAACGTGGCGCTATTTCTAACACACATTATATACGTTCTATATCAATTTTATAGTTAGATATTAATAAAAAAATATTCATATAAAAAATATTTAGAGCATAGTTAAAGCTACTACAATGATATTGATTTTTAAAAATAAAAATTAATAACACTACACGATTCCAGTCGCCGGGGCAGGAGTACAAGTATGCGACTGTAAACGCGACAGGTTGTGAGTTCGATTCCCATTGGAGGAAATGAAACATTTAATATTTTCATTTCCTCGTTCTGGTGACGAGACATAACGCGGCGTGCGTTCCGCCACTCAACACGCAATGCCACCTGAGTTCGGCGGAAAGTGGAGAACGGAAGTTTGTTAATAAGAACCGAGTCTTTTAATATTTGGCCAAATATGCGGGCTACAACGTGCAGCTAGAAAAAAAGTCATCAAAAAATGACATTAAAATAGAAATATAAGGTATGAGTAAATATATCTTTATTATTTTGTTCATTTAAAATGTCCTTTCCTTTTTACGACGCCAATACTAAAATTAAAATCTATTATTATAATTTTATGTCACATAACAATATTACACAATATTGTATATAAAATCCATAAGTGAGAAACTTTTTCATTTCATTACAGCATTGTCAGTAATATGAAAGATTGAAAAGCGCGACCTAAATACAAATAATTTTAAAAATATACCCGCATCGATACGACCCACATTCGCCCATTGAAATAAGCCGGATGTTTAATCTATTCAACATAGAAAGTTCTATTAAAATCTACACAGACGGACAGCTTGTAAGCAAACATGTTTATGAACTGTTTGAAAAGTGTGTAGAAAATGTAAATATGTATGGATTTTTTGGTGATTCATACGATAAGTATATTTTGTATCTAGATCTTGATTAAAAGGGAATAGTGATTTATTTAGTTTTATAAATATTATCATTATTAAAAAAATGCTTTTAAATATATTCATTTCATAGCTGTGGTAAGAAAATAAACCGCAGCCTTAAATAACAACATTCAACACATAATGTCTCTGAAATAGAGTGGAAAGTGGAGAATGCAGTGTCTTAACACTAGGTTAGGCCCACTTTGCCACATCCACTTAGACTGTTAGGGTGGAAGAGATCTGTTAAAGAGAAATCCAGTTTTATGAACTAAATGTTTCTTCCCATGTTTTGTAGTACAATAAATTATATTATAAGATAAAACGCGGTGTGGAGTTTCGCCATTCAACACGCAATATCTCGAAAATTGTGCGGAAAGTGGAGAATGGAATAAATGAAAATATAATAGCTTCATAACTAAATGACCTCCTTACCAATTACTGTAGAAGTCAAAGGAGAAGTTTTAAAACTCCATCAACCCCCATTGTGGTCTCATTTGGTAGTTATTAATTCAACTTAACCCTCTTAATATCCTTAGAAATAAAGGAAACGGGCCAAATCCCTTGTCTTTCAAATTATTTGATTGTTGACTTGATTGCTTACAGTCAACAAGTGTTACGTTATTTAAGTAGGGTTTTAATTACGGATATTAGTCTCTTATTGTATTGTGGAAAGTTACTTTTGGGTTGAATGGAATTTGTAAGTGAGCTTCAATTGAAGGTTAAGGGCTCTGTTTTAGTAATGTTTTTTTAAGGTTGCGCACCTTCAAAGAAGAAAACGACACTCTTAGACTTTTTAACTTTTTAGTCCGTCTGTTTGTCTGTCTGTTTGTCAAGAGATTTGTCACTACAAACTGAATTTAACATCAAATGTTCAAATCTACTGTAAATTAGTACTCTCAGAGTACAAAAAAAATAAGCTTCTAACTCAACGTAATCAAAAGATGTAAGCATTTAAACAGCCGTAGAATCGTAAACTATTTATGAAGAAAATAAGAAAAATAACAGATTCCGCCATTCAACAATTAATGTATCGCATTCGAGTGAAAAACGGTGACCAGAAAGCTTGGCCATCGTGGCGTTTTGGTTATAACGTTTGACAGTAAACGCGGTGGTTGTGGATTCGATTTTTACTCTGTAATTTTTTTTTATTCCATTTCTGCTCCTTGGTAACAAAGCATGTCATTACAGTCTGTCACTTTTAGTTATCCTGAAATAGACTTGTGTTTAACCACATCAAGCATGATACACACTTGCCTATAAAATACGAAATTACTCTATAGTCGAAGACCTCAATATTGCACGACTTACCAGCGAAGCCACCAATGACTTCCATTTTTTCGCAGTTCGGATGAAGAATGTAGATTCAATGCTTTTTGTCTGTACATTTGGAATTTCCACCATATACTGATGGTTAAATTAGCTTCACGCTATATCCCGCACGCAGCAGGGTAGGCAGAGGGAACCTAGTGTTAAGACACTCCGTTCTCCACTTTCTGCCGAATTCTGGAGGCATTGCGTGTTGAGTGGCAGAACTCAACGCCGCGCTTAACCTCGACACCAGAGCGAAGAAATGGAAATATAAATTTAAGTAAATATTTTATCTCCTCCTCGAGTGGGGATCGAACCCACAACCAGTCGGTTTTGCAGTCACACCTCGTGCCCCTGCGCCACGACCGGCCTCAATATACTGATGGTGTACTCCGTTTAAAGGCCGGCAACGCATCTGTAGCTCCTCTGATGTTGCACGGGGTCGTGGGCGGCGGTAATCACTTACCATCAGGTGACCCGAATGCCCGTTTGCCTTGTCCTTTTCCATAAAAAAAAAAAAAGATTCTATGGTAAAATGGGGCAGTAGGAAGTAATTTGTGTATTCAGCCTACGTAAAATGATTTTAACTGACAACATGTCGAAACACAACTAGGCCTTTTCACCCCTTGGTTTTATCAGGTGGATGGTAGCCAACCATGGCTATTGCCTCCCATAAGAATGTTATTCAATTGACAATACCCTGGGGTCACGTGTAGGGAATATTTCGAATGTTCTAAGGATGCAGGCAGCTCGATCCACAAAACTCAACAGTCCAGAAAATTAGGCGTGGGCAACGGAGTGTCTTGAGATGAAGATGATTAAGTTCTGTTTATTTATCCTGCTGTCCGGAATAAAGTATGAATTTCAATAAAAAAAATCATATAAAACAAAAAATATAAAGATAAATTATTTACAAAAAAGCTTAAATTTTCCATATCAATTGCAAGATCAAATACATTCGTGTTTTCAATGGATCGCGAGCGACATCATTCACGAGAAAGGCGTTAACAAGTGTGAAGCAAAGATATCATTCTTAAGATAAATCTCGAGATAAATCTCAAGTTTCGATATTGACAAGGATCGTGAATTTTCAACGTCTTTTACAAGGTAGGTAAACAATGTTTTTTTTTTAATTTTCAAACTTGAAAAAAGTGATAAGATTGATCTAGAGAGGTTGTGTTTTTTATCTTTATAAAAATACAATATTTTTTAAAAGTAAATACTGTGGAACACAGAAACAATCCAAATTATTAACAGATTGTTTGTGGGTTCGATTCGTACTTGGGGAATTCATTATATTAATTTTCCCGCTAGGTTAAATTTCGACATCGGAGTATCTTGACACTAAATTCTCGATACTCGGCAATAGGCACTCAGAGAATATGACAAAAAAATAAAATATAATAGTTACTATTTAGGTTTCTTTATAAGAAATCTTTATATTAAATTTAAGTATTTATTATTTTATTTAAAAAATACTTCTAACATAATTACCTACTTAACTAATTTAAATGGTCAACATACGTCCATACATATATAAAATTACTAACAATACTCCATACAAAACCATTCAGAAATATATCAAAAGATTATCTTTAAATTGCCGTATGGTTCAAAAAATCCGAATGAGAATCGCGACGGATGGAATTATCGAACCTGTCTTTATCTATAAGTCAATTACGCGTAAACGATTAAAGCTCTTTCGCATAAGTGATATTAAATCAATACATTTTATTTTTCTGACTTCAGCCTTTGTGGCGCGGTGGCTGTGGGATTAATCCACTGAACAATGTGTGGCGTTTAGTTTTGCCATTCAACGCCGCGCTGTTGTCTCAAACCTTGGACTAGGTCGTCTTGACACTAGATTCCCTATACCTATCCTGTTGTTTGGAAAAAAAGCGTGAAGTTGTTTTTAGGGTTCCATACCTTTTAAGAAAAAATGGAACTCTTATAAGATCACTTTATTGTCCGTCCGTTCGTCTGTCTATCTGTCAAGAGCCTTTATCTCAGGAATGCTTAGAGCTATCGAGTTGAAATTCAAACCATACTAAGATCTACGGTCCCTTGATTTCTTGAAAAAATTGTATATTTTAGTTAAAAAAAAGTTATAGTAATACATGTACTTAAAAAAAGGTATGGCCGTCTATATCACTATAAAGAGAATCAAAATTAATAAGTTACTTCCGTTTGACCTACAGTTATGAAATTTGGCAGCCAGCGTCTACAGGTAGTACTAGTTCAGGAAAAATACATACTTATAATACAATACATTGGTACTGAAAATTATACATTTGTAGTTAAATTCTAAAAAACAATAGCCCTAAAAGTGGGGCAAAATTTGATATTAGAGCTGCTAGTTAAAGTTTAAGCAAAATTTGATATTAAAGCTGCTAGTTTAAGAAGCTATGCTATGTTTGAATTTCAAAAAAGCTTGAGAGCTCCAATTCTTGTACGGATCCCTCGGTGGGCGAGCTCGACTCATGCTTGTCATGCTTTGGTATTAGATTTTGCAATAAGTAATTACTAAAAATCTAAATATAAGAAGAGAATGAATGAGACCGTCGTTGCGAAGAGTTACAATGACTGTAACACGTAGAGCTATCTGAATGATATATTTATTATTCATAAATATTTTCATTTCTTTGCTCCAGTCACAAGACAAAAAACACCACGTTAAGTTCCGCTATTTAACGCGCAATGTGGGAAACTGAATGTCTTATTAGGTTCCCTCTGTCTACCCTGATATATGCGGGCTACAGCGTAACGCTGCAAAAAAAGAAGAGAAATATTATCTCTCTTAATATCTATCAAAATAAAAATAAAATCAGTAAATAGAAATAAAACAAAAATATAAGGCTACATTCATGTAAAACTAGAGTCTATGTGTCTATAAAATGTTTTTCAACTCAAAATAAACACAGAAACATTTATGAAAATATGAATAATTTCCGAGAAAAGTTGAAATGTTTTGCCCGAAAATAGGAATAATTTGCCTTGCAATGAAGAGCCCTAATCTAGACAAGATATAAGGACTTAATAATTATCTGAGGCATCAGATAATCTCACCGCTTTACATCAGCTGCTTTATAATATTATCAACCTATAAAAGATTAATTATAATATCATAAAGGCTTATTTATATATGATGCTGTTTTTCTTTCGGTTATTTGCTATGCCACTAAACAGTAATTCAAAAAAATTAAATAATTCAGCTTCACGCTGTATCCCGCACACACCAGGGTAGGCAGAGTGAACCTCGTGTTAAGACACTCTGTTCCTCACTTTCCGCCAAACTTTGGAGGCATTGCGTACTGAGTGGCGGAAGTCAACGCCGCGGTTTGCCTCGACACCAGAGCGAAGAAATGAAAATATAAATGTAAATAAATATTTTACTTCCTCGAGTGGGGATTGAACCCACAACCAGTCGATTTTACAGTCACACTTTAAACAACTTTAAACGTAATGCCTGGAGAATTTAGTGTAAAGTGGAGAATGGCCTTAATGGGAATGGAGTGTCCTAACACTAGGTTCCTAGGTTTCTTCTGCCTGCTATATGGAAACCATGGCCAGAATTACCTTCCCTTCTTACAATGAGACATGTGTCTTACATAATAGTCATATCCATGCGAGCTAGAAGGTATTTGCCAAAAATAATACCTAAAAAATAATATTATAATAAAATTGATTAGAACAACACACAAAAATTAGAAACTATATAACAAAATTGCCCGAATTCATGAGCAATCCTTATTGAAACGTCTTCTCTTACGTCGTCGCTTCAAACAACTGTATTAAGTTTAATTGAAAAATTGTTGTATGAATTGTTCAGGACCCCTTTGAACTTTGATTCTGAAGATTCTATGTATGTTAGCTGAGGGTACTTATACTTTTTATATATTTTTTTTTTCTTCACGCTGTATCCCGCACACTGCAGGGTAGGCAGAGGGAACCTAGTGTTAAGACACACCGTTCCCCACTTTCTGCCGAATTCTGGAGGCATTGCGTGTTGAGTGGCAGAACTCAACGCCGCGCTTAGCCTCCACACCAGAGCGAAGAAATGGAAATATAAATTTAAGTAAATATTTCATCTCCTCGAGTGGGGATCGAACCCACAACCAGTCGGTTTTGCAGTCACACCTCGTGCCGCTGCGCCACGACCGGCCTCACTTTTTATATATTTTACTTTTTATATATTTTAGTTATTCTAATACTAGCTACTTTAGTTATTCTTGTCTAGATTAGGTTCTCGATCTATTGACATATTAGCGTTTATATACAAGCGTATGTTATATATATACGTGGCGTGATAGTACTGAGTTCAAATTCAACTCGAGCTAATGTATATAGGAAAACTTAAATGTATATTACGCAATATAAATGTTTTCCTTACTTTGACGAATTGCGGCGTTAAGTTCCTTAACTTTAACATACAGTGCCTTAATTATTATAAGAAATATCGAAGCATCACTGTATTTCTTCTTATTTTACAAAATTAACAATCTTACTATCAAATTCATATTGGCTTGATACGTCAAACGAATGAATGATAAAGGAATGGCAAAAAAGATTTATGATGGAAAAGTGAGTGGTAAGAGAGGTAGAGGGAGATCTCGGTTGATCTTCGAAAACACAGTATCACAGATACTGGAAGAAGATCACGTAAAAACATAAGAACCCCCCGGAGGGCATGTATGAAGAGGTTGATAACACTGGACGAGGCGAAAGAGGTATGTAGAGACCGTAGCGACACTCCGTTCTCTCTGACTACCCCTATGGATAAAGCGTGAAGTTAAGTTAAGTTAAATTAAATTCATATAAAAAAATTTAAACGTAAAACTAAGCTAAACTTACATAAAAAATTAAAAAGTTATCTATAAAAAACAAATTATCCAATTAACATATATAATGACTGTACAAATTAAATTTGTCGTCATAACTCTAAGTAGCTTTTAAGCTCAGCTACAAGAGACTTCTGCACTGGTATTACTAAGGCCATCTATTATTTCAGTACATATTCATCTAGGCGTGGGACGATGACACGACCAGATGGGTTCGTTCCTTTTGTAACTTTTATGAAATAATTAATATAGAATTATATTTTGAAATGTTTAGATTTGAAATGAAATAAATTAACAAACCTCTATTTTTTTTTGTGAGAGGAGAAACGGGTGAGGTGCATGGGATAGAGACATTTATTTATATATTAGAGTTGTTTAAGTTAAATTCGGCGGAACGTGGGGAACGGAGTGTCATAACACTAGGTTGTATCTTCCTATCCTGCTATAAACGGGATGCAGCATGAAGCTGTACAAAGTATGTTCACAGTGTTAGGGAACAAGATTAGTATATAATAAAATATATTTTGAATCCACTTTTGAAAATAAACTTTGAAACTTTTATTTTTTATTAAAAAAATGTTGCTCTTTGCCCTAAAACTACATGGTAATTTTTAAACACTGCTATTAGATGTTCTCTAATAGCAAAGTTTAAAAAATATAGAGCATTTAGTGGAGAAACTTAACGCCACACTTTATCTTCTTACCATATCGAAAAAATGAAAATAATTCATTCCCACGACAAGAAATCAAACACATAACCATCATTTTTGCAGTTACATATTATGCCACTGCGATGCGACAATTTTTGTATAATAGTACCATTAATATTTTTTTTTCTGCTGTAATAACAATTATAGTGTTCTATTAACACGGTAAGATTATTATGCTTTTTTTATTAATTGAACCACTAATCTGTGAACAATGGCGATAATGGACATCGACTTCAATTACTATTTTATCAGTAGAATCCATTGAATCTGAAAATCAGTTATATCAATTATGAATTCAAATCCCAAAATATAGTTAAAAAATATACCAATAAAAATATTTGTAGTACACGATGTAGTAATATAACAGAGAATATTCATTTATAAGTATTTTTTTAATAATAATGAAGTCCAGTCGTGGCGCAGGTGTGTGACTATAAACATGACGATGTAGTGGGTTCGATCTCACTCGAGGAAATGACATATTTATATTATCATTTCTTCGGTCTAGTAATAGAACGAAGCGCGGCGTTAAATTCTTGCACTCAACACGCAGTGCCTCCAGAATTCTACCACTAGGTTCCCTCTGCCTATCCTGTCTGCGGAATACAGGGTTATGCTGGTTTTAAAACTATTCTTTTAATAATATTTAAGGAGATATCATTCTTTTAAGAATATTTAAGGAGAATATGAATGAAACCAAAGTAAAGTACAAAGCGGAACACAACCATACTCTGTCCTTAGTATCAGATCGATCTCAGTCTGATTAATAGCTGCTCGGGCTATCACGATTGCGTTTCACTAATTAATTGGACGGTGTTTAGTTTAGACTGCTTCAATATCTTCATTTTAAAATACGTTGGAGATACGAATATTTATTAAGAAAATTGAATGTAAAATGAGGCCAGTCGTGGTGCAGGGGCACAAAGTGTGACTTTAAAACCGACTGGTTGTGGGTTCGATCCCCACTCGAGGAGATGAAATATTGACTTAAATTTATATTTCCATGTCTTCGCTCTGGTTCTGCTACTCAACACGCAATGCCTCCAGAATCCGGCAGAAAGTGGGGAACGGAGTGTCTTAACACTAGGTTCCCTCTGCCTACCCTGCTGTGTGCGGGACACAGCGTGAAGTTGAAGTTGAATGTAAAATTGAAGTTGAGTTATTCCAAGTTGTTGCAAGATAGAGGAAATCTAGTGTTAATACACTCTGTTTCTCACTTGGTGCCTAAGTTTCGGAACTGAACGCCGTGCTTTACTATAGGAATTGAACCCACAACCGCCAAGTTTACAATCGCCGCGTCACCAGTATTTAAATTTTATATTCACAGTAATATATGTGATCTGCTTACTTTCATATAAAAGGATATTAAAGCCTTAATTTATATTTTATCGCGGTCAAAATTCAAATGAAGACGTTCAACCTAAACGTCTCTAATGAGGTCGTGTACTCCTAATTTATTATTAAATCGGTGGACTGAGTGGGATTAAATTAAATAAATCTTTTTTTCATTATTAGTTAAAACTTTATCCTCTTTTGCTTTAAAAATTTCACATACAAAATCATCTTCAGATTCAGGTGAGGTAAGGTTTAGATAGCAGGATAGGTATTCTGAACTTCGTTACATGGCCACTCTTGATATCGAAGATGTGTTCCTTCACCCTTCCAATTCCAACGATATCACATATACGCATATCAAGATGGTAACCTCCTCTTTTTTAGCTTCACGCTGTACTCTGCATATTGTAGAGTAGGCAGAGGGAACCTAGTGCACATGACACTCTGTTTTTCTCTCCGACACATTGCATTGATTGTCGAAACTCAACGCCGCGCTTATACCTTGGTACCAGAGCGAATAAGTGAAAATATTAATAAATAACAATTCATTCCCGACTGGAAATCGAACTAACAACAGCCGCGTTACAGTCATGCACTTGTGCTCTGCACCACAACGGCCTCAAACGTACTTTTCTAAAAAACACAGTACATATAGCACAGCATCCACCAACGCACTCCTCGCCGCCACCAACTGGTTTACATAAAAAAACAGTAAAAAAAACACCCATGTATGTATGTTTCAGACTTTTAATTAAGCCGTCTTGTTGTCCTGATTAAGTATTTGTTTGTTTTGTCACAAAGTGGGGTTTTATCAGCTTTAACTCCTAAACTAAAATGTTTCTTATTAAACTTCAAATTGAGCTTATATTACTTTGGCACAAAATTTTAATGCAATTATCAATAAGTAAATGGATTCAAATAAGAACTTTTTGCAAATACCTGCTTTTAAAGCTCCATTTAAAGTAATGTGTGTATCATTCGTTATTTTATAATTTAAGTGCTTAATGGAGAAACCGGTGTGCGAAATATTTTTTTAAATTTATTTCAATTTAATCCTGACTTTTGAAATATAAATGAAATATTTTGACAGGCTAGTTATATTCCGCAACTTTGGCTGGGCTGATTATGTAGTCCACATACAAATCGTAAGATCCCATTTTTTAACATATTGTTAAGAATTTCGGGAAAGAATTTTCCTTTGACAATTTTACTTTGACAGATAGATATACTGTATTGAAATTTAAAAATGTGTGTTTGTTGTCTAAAAGGATAGATTTTTAAAATTCTAAACTACTTTATTCAATACTATTGTTTCGAAAATTTCACGTTGAGTTCTGCCACTCAACACAATGCCTCCAGAATTCGGCAGAAAGTGGGGAACGAAGTGTCTTGTTGTGTCCAGGTTCCTACACTAGGTTCCCTCTGACTACCTTGCTGTATGCGGGATACAGCGTGAAGCTAATTTATTTATTTTTTATTTATATACATTTAAAACCACTCAAAATTTGCGATATATCATTTCAATAGACACTTACATCGACACAAGGGTGGCTTATACCCCAGAATTTTTCAGAGCCATCATCCACAGTATACTCTTGCATTACTTGTGACTCAGCGAATTACCCTATCATTAATACCAACAAAGGCTAGCATAAATACAAATAAATCTGTGTGGAGATTACGAAAATGATAAATGATTTTAAAATGATTCTGCGATGCTTTGTTACGGGAATGGTAATAGTGAATAAATATATTTAGATCTATAGATATTGATAGAGTTGTTGTAATAGTGTATAAATAAATTATTTGTGGTTGTCGATGTTGTTTTTTAATCTAGCTTCTCTCTCGTTCCTAATGAATCTCAAAGCCAGCCAGCGAGGCCCTCATGGCGCAGGAACTGTGAACGCTAGGGTTGTGGATTCGATGCCTATTCGGCGGAATATTGTTATATCTTGTAAGCGCAGCGTTGAACTCCTCAGATACACTGTGAAGCTAATTATACTATGAAATTAATTATACTCATTTGAGGAAAGTCGTGGCTCAGGGGCACAAAGTGTGACTGTAAACTCGACTGGTGGTGGGTTCGATCCCCACTCAAGGAAATTAAATATTTACTTACATTTATATTTTTATTTCTTCGCTCTCGTGTCGAGCAATGCCTCCAGAACTCGGCGTTAAGTGGAGAACAGAGAGAACCTAGTGTTAAGACACTCTGTCTTAACACTAGGTTCCTCAGCCTCTGCCTACTCTGCTGTGTGTGTTCCGATATGTGCCTTTAATTTTTGGTCCAAATTGGCAGGCAACGCTACTGTACTCCTTTGATTTTACACGGGCGCGTGGGCGGTGATGTTCACTTATCATCAGGCGACCCGTACGCCCGTTTACCCTAATTTTTCAACTAAAGAAGTGACTGAGAGGCACGCATAGCTAACAATATTTGATATAGAAACTAAAATTAGAATATATAGATTTATATTATAAGATTTAATCTTATATTCCACGAATTACTATGACACAACAATAAAGTTTAACCACAAAATAGTAAACTAAAATACTAAAATGAAGACAAAATCAAAACAAACACATTTAATTTAATTATTTCAGTAGTTCACAGCATCCGGACAGGTCATTCAAAGGCGATCTCCGGACCACCGTTTAACACTCTCATTGTGGGTTCACAAAGCTCTCTCCAACAAAAGACATGACGATAAACAGCTAGAAGTGATACAATTTTTAAACAAATTCGTATAAAAGAAGGAGGTATATGGAATTTTTAAATATAACAGATTATTCAGGTAGCCACTGTGTATGTAAATGTGACGGTTCTGGGTTCGATTTAGCAATCGAGGAAATGATTATCATTTTCATTACCTCGCTCTGGGAACATAACAAACCTTAATACTTATTTAGAAAACGTATAAAAATTTGAACGTAGCGGGACTCGAACCCGCGCCTCCTCCATTTTTATACGTTTTCTAAATAAGTATTGTTCTTTCCTAAGTATGGAATAACACTCAGAAAAATGAAAAAAATAACAAATCTTCTACATATTATATTATAATTTAGTCAAATATGTTCTGAATTGTTCTGTTCTTCAATTATACCGTTCTGAACGTGTCAGTTAACTCACTTTGCAAATACTACGTTGTAATGAGAGCACACGAAAGAGGTTTTACAATAAAATATATAAAATGTTATTGAATAAATATTAACAAAAACAAAAATCCATCCAAGTCCAAAAATATGGTCTGATAATTGTATTTACGTAAAAATCTACATACGGCGGAGAACTCAAACGTGGGACGTTAAACTTCATATAACGAGGATGAATTATTTTAGAAAAGGATATAAGAAGGAGAACCTTCTTCTAGGATACATTAACACAGTAGTAGTGCAAACGTCAAATTGTTGATAAAATGCTCCGCTTGGCAAAATTTTAAGAAAAAAACATGGTCACCTTGATATTAGGGTGAATAGTGGCATAATATTAATCTTTCCGAAATGTCGACAAATTTTGTCAAATTTGGACAATCCCCGAATTTAGTCTACGTGATTTTCATATGAGTTAACATGATGCAAGAGACAACAGATCCTGGGCCGAAATAGAAAAATGTTCCAAAATGCCACACTGAATGGTACATTCTGCACAAGAGTCTGGCGAGAGAGAGAGAATGGCCTGGATTCCATGCCAAAGTAACATCCAAACCCTTAAGATGACATGAGTATAGTTCTGTACAAATCCTTAAAATAATTGAATTTGCTTCTGAAAATTAAATAATTAAAGAAGTTCTTGTCATTATGATTTTTCAGCATACTACGCTACGATAGCATATGAATGTGACTCGAGTGTTTGATTTCCTATATTTTTCCTATCGAATGGTGATATATTTAAATTACATGACGAAGTGTCGTAACACTTAATTTCTCTATCTTTTACGCGGGATATAATCTAAAACAAAATAAACCAAATCAAGCATTTCCATTTAATTTCTACGATTCTTTACGTTTGCCCTCAACAAAAGGCTTCCACATTATACTGTGGAGACTGTAAGAGCCTTATCCGGAAGACGCCACTTGTAAGGTAAATACGCTTTTGACTGAGAACAGAGGCGTTATATAAAATCACTTCAGATTATTTAAGGGCGGTCATTTGGACTTTTTGTTATTAAACATTATATAAAATTATGTATATGCCGTCGTGGCATAGGGGCATAAGCGTGTTGGGAGAATTAAATATTTAATATTTTATTTCTTCACTTTTTCTATGATACAAAGCGCGGCGTTGAGTTACGCCACTTTACACGCAATACCTCCAAAATTCGATAGGTTCCCAGGTTCCTTCTGCCTATTCTATACGCGGGAGACAGCGTGAACCTAAAAAAAGTTTCATGGTTAAAATTCTTACGACCAGACACTGTGCCACTGCGACGGACATTATACATAGAACAGTACCCACAAAGAATTTCAACCCACGACTATAACTGATTAATCACAAGTAGACCGTGATGCTATCGGAGCTTTAATATTACGAGCAAAGGCAGTCGATCTACAAAAAGGTCTTTTAAATATTATGTACATATATATACAGCAACATTGTAATTCATTGACTTTTGCAACAATGTAAAAGCTGTAAAGTAAAACTTTTAGCTAAAATCGACATAATTTAATTTTCTGTCCATCTTTCATTTTTCATCGGTTTTAGCGAGACATTTTTAGCACATACTTAAGTTTATAGAATGTTATTTAATTTATATTTATTATATTTTAGGGTTTTAGTTTTACACCACAATTCTCACATATAGCTGGGTTGACAGAGAAAACCTAGTTCCAAGACACTTTTTATGCACACATACAGATATGATATTTTTGAGTAAAAACGTGACACTCGTACATTCAATCTCCATTCGGGGGGATGATTATATTCAAATTACTTTCATTTTCCAGCTCCAGCAGAAAAAAAATCTGTGTTGAGGTCCACCACCACAAGAACTGAGTGTCTTAACACAGGGTTAGAGAATCCAATCTACTGTCTAACCGGCCTTCTATGTCTTTTTGTAGTGTTATATTTTAAATGTCTATTGACGTAAGGTACTCTCTAAGATACTCTCTGTGATAATGCAAATTAAAAAAAAATTAAAGCCATTTTTCTATCAAAAAACCTTTGGTCGTTAATATAAATCAGTTATAAGAATGTCGATTCATACTGCGTTTACATTGCAAAGTAGAGAAATGAAAAGAATGTCTTATTAAGGACGGATCTTTTACGACTAAGAGCGAGGTGAATGTTGCTTTTTTCTTGACATGTTTTACATGTGAGTCAGTTATGAAATAAAAACTTAAGCAAATCAGCTTCATGCTGTATCCCGCACACAGCAGGGTAGGCAGAGGAAACCTAGTGTTAAGACACTCCGTTCCCCACTCTTTGCCGTATTCTGGAGGCATTGCGTATTGAGTGGCAGAGCTCAACGCCGCACTTTGTCTCGACACCAGAGCGAAGAAATGGAAATATAAATTTAAGTAAATATTTCATCTTCTCGAGTGGGGATCGACCCACAACCAATCGGTTTACAGTCACGCTTTGTGCCCCTGCGCCACAACTGGCCTCAAGTTATGAAACAAGTGAAATGATTTGGTGATGCAAAATTGAAAGTGTCAGGTTCTACCAACCTGACGCTTTAAAGTCAGTATGAAAAGCTGCATGTCTGCGCTTCAGCTATTTTTTTCATAAAAAGTAATAAAAGGTCATCGTCGATTTTCACTCAAGGATTTTTTTCGTTCAGTTTTCCATCCTGGTATATAAAACGCGGCATTGAGTCCTGCTACTCAACATGTAATGTCTTAAAATTAGGAGAAATGTGGGGAAGGGAGTGTCTTATCAGTAAGTTCCATATGACTACTCTGTTTTTTCTTCAATATTCGACATATATGTATTATCTATATCTGTGAGGCACAGTCCTAGCACAGAAGCACAATGACACACGACAGGTTGCGGATTCGATTAGCACCCTAGGAAATAAAATATTTAATATTTAATTTCATCGCTCTGGTACCATCAGACTTTGGTTTGCCACGAGGCAAAGGGCGGTGTTGAGTTTTGGCTTTCAATACGCAATACCTCCAGAATTCGGCAAAAAGTGGGAAACGAGCACTCTAAATGGACGCGGAGTGTCCTAACACTAGGTTCTCAGATTTATTCTGACTATCCGGTTATATGCGGAATATAGCATAAAGCACAAATAATACAATCTAGAACCATTAGTTGACTTCCTACTGAACATTTAAACAGCATCTACAACCACATTATTAAAGCCGACGAAATATGATCAATTCAGAGGGCTGTCACAAGGTGCAATTCTAGGTCCAGTATTTTAATGGTAATGCGACACGGATACCAGTTTTGCCGACCGGTAGCCATTACGCGTACACAATGCGCGATAATACCTGATAGAATATTCATGGGATATATCATTCAACTCCGTTGTACAGAATACGTATTAAATTTACACTAGTTCGTGAGTAAGAAGACTTTTGAACGGATGAATCATACTGTTTTAGCTGTTGATGCTGTGAAAGATATAAAAGAGCTAGACGAGCGTGTGTATGTGTTTTGTGTTTTATATTCAAAATTTTAAAAGTTTTTAAGAACTGCGGAAATAAATTTAGTAGTTAGTCCTCATTTTTTTGCATTTTAATTGTTTATCTTGAAGGTTGTTATCAAATCTAACACACATATATATTGAAAATTTAAAAAATCTCGATCCTGTTTGTGTTCTCGTGAAATTATATTTTTATGTAATGTTTTATTGATAAAATACTTATATTTTAATCAGCTTCACGCTGCAAGCAGAGTAGGCAGAGGGAACCTAGTGTTAAGACACTTTGTTCCCCATTTTCTGCCAGATTCTGAAGGCATTGCGTGTGGAGTGGCAGAACTCAACGCCGCGCTTTCCCTCGACACCAGAGCAAAGAAATGGCAATATAAAAATTTAAGTAAATATTTCATCTCCTCGAGTAGCGATCGAACTCACAACCAGTCTTTACAGACACACTTTGTGCCCTTGCGCTACTACTAGCCTCATATTTATATTTTTATGCACTATTTCATTGAACAATTTTAGTGATGACTTGTTACATTAAAACAAAATTAGTTAACGCTACCAATGGTAAACCCATAGATAAAAACTAATCCCAAAATATTATTAAAGCTAATACAATATTAATCTTTGTTCTGCCATACATACATCCTACTGAGTTTTCATATCTTCTCATTGTTTACTGCGACGACGGTACGACCGTTGCGAGTTATGAGTATGACGAACCGGTAGCCATTTCGGATGCAGTGACTTGGTGTATAAATCATTTAGTATAATGCTAGTGAAAGATCTTGAAAATATGGATATGTATAGTAATATATATTGTATAATTTATTGTATAGATATAATAGTCAGCTTCACATATAGCAGGGTAGGCAGAGGGAACCTTGTGTTAAGACACTCCGTTTTCTACTTTACGCTGAATGTGTTGAGTGGTGGAACTTAACGTCGGTCTTTTGCTTTGGTGCCAGGGCGAAGGAATGAAAATATTATTGATCTATCTATATATATAAAAGGACTTGTGCTGACTGACTGAGGTAAGACACACGCAGAGCCGTAACCGCTGATGGTAGACACGTGAATTTTTTGCAGATGTTTATTTTCATATTCTGGACATCCACTAAGAAGGGAATTTGAAAAATTTTAACCCTAAAGGGACGAAATAGGGGTTAAAAGTTTGTATGGGAAAAATTTTTAATCTGTACCGATTTTTATAAAATTTGAAATTCAGACTTTTAAAAATATTTCATTGAACACGTGTTTCATGGTTTTTAAGAATTCACCCCCTAAGGGTTCAAATAAGGGGTTGAAAGTTTATATGGAAAAATCTTTAAATTGCCACCGATTTTTATAAAATTTAAATTCAGACTGTTAAAAATATTTTATTGAACACGTTTTTCGTGGTTTTTTTTAGAATTCACTCCTAATAAGCGGGCGAAGCCGCGCGCGCCCTCTAGTAAATAATAATTTATCCTTCCGAGTAGAGATCGAACCCACAACCGTTGCGTTACAGTCACGCCCTTGTGCCCCTGCGCCACGACGGCTCGATTTCTATTTTATCTGTAGAATATATATTATTTTTTTTTTGAAAAGCGGTAATTTAATCGACCAGGACAATAGGCCTGAACATGACACGGTCATTAATTCTGATATCACTTGAGAATTTTATTTTAAGTGAAAAATAATAATAAAAGAAGTGCAAGATATTCAAAATATAATGAAACGTATCAAATAAATAAATATACTACAAAACACACTTATTTATTTCTAGGCAGTCAATGTAATCTAGAAATTCATTTTTTTATATAATCCTCATTTAAAATAGATACAGGTAAGCCTTAAATCAATAAATCGTAGATTTCGCCCACGATACAAGCGAACACGCTCCATACACGTCCAGCATGTGTGGGACGTGATAATGCGTGCAAATACAAGTTCATTATATTACTTTTGTCATCAATAATCTTACTAACGATATATCTATACTAATATTACGAATATAAAGCTGATGAAATTTCTTAAGGAACTACTAAAAATTGTCCAGAAAGGAGAAGAGAATAAGAGAAGAAATCACATTATTCATAAAAATGTAATGTATGACAGTAGAGCTAGGAAGGTAGAGGGAACCTATTAGGGTATTTAGACACTCCTAGTTTTCCATTTTCGTTTGGATTTTAGAAAGACAGATTAAACAAATAATTCCAATACACAACCTTTCCGTTAACACTCAGATGCTATGCCACTGCGCCATAACGGTCTCATAATGTATTTCAATTCGATTTTTAGTTTATATTAGTATATATATTTTTGTGGTAAAACGATTTCATGATCATAATAAAGCTATTAAGCTTTGAAAAAAATAAGTTACTAGGTTCATCCATACAATATACATTGTCTTAAAATGATATGAAAAATAAAAATGTAGTAATTGGTAGTGACTAATCACTAGATCTTTATGTCTCACTTATTTTTTCTTTAAAGTACTGACATCAAAAAAAATATACATAAATAAAAGTATTTTGTGAACTGTAGTCCTATAAACAGAACATAAAATGAAAACCATAATATTGTATTAACACGTTCGTTCGCTATATATGGTGCCTTTTATTATAGTAATAAAATATCAAAAATATTGTATGGCGATTTTACTTTTACAAGGTTTTGTTTTTCCACAACTACTCATATAGCATTGTAAAGTACGTATTTATTTTAAAAAGAAAAAAAAATGAGAACCTTATTTTTTCAAAGTCGGTAAAATTACCAAAACTAATTCAAACTTAATTATAGTAGTGGTACTTCTCCTAATTCTAGGCCTATTGTCATTAAATATGGAACGAAGTGTAAACTGACAATACAATTAAAAGAAAAAGTCCAATATTTAAAAAAGTCAATATAAACGTACATTTTTAATCATGTGTTAAGATAAAACACGGTGTTAAATTACGCCAACACGAAATAAAATTAGGATTATGCAAATTGACACTAAATTATTTTCCGTACGATAGTAAAGCAGAAAATAATATTATTATTTTGACATTAATTTTGTTAGTAGAACAATGAAATCATAATAATTATTTCCACCAAATGAAGATCGAACCCACAACCATTGCGCTTATATCAAAGCCCTCTTATTGACTAAGAAATTTATGTTAATTTAGTTCAAAACAATAAATAAACGTATAACGAAAGGGACCGTACTCGTAAATATTGTAAAAGACAGACTTGCTAATTGTCGTTGTAGATGATATTTCAAAGGGCATAAAGAGGATTATACATGAAAAATGTCAATTTACTTAATTATTTTTTAAAAAAAGATCAACTCTGTTTGTGTGAGCTCGTTTTCTCGTTTTTCCCCATTTCTGTAGGATTTTAGAAAAAAACTTTTCTTAAAGTAATTTCGTCTGTGCCTTGTCTGTCAGTCACTCAGTAAACAGTATTTTGAAGTAAAGAGTTTTCCTTGAGATTGCTAAGTATTTTGATAATTTTTTTTAAACATTTAGCCGGAAAGCATAGAAAACCTAGAGGTAAAACACTCCGTTCTTCATTTTCCGCCTAAATTTAACAAGTTAAGCCTAAAGTGGTTAAATTCGTTCCCCCAAATGGGGATCGAACACGCAATTCCCGATTGCGCTCTTCAAGAATAACTAAAATATTCATTTTGTTTCCTAACATTTATTGTTTTTAAGTGTATTATCATGCTTTTTTAGCTTCACGCTATATCCCACACATAGCAGAGTAGGCAGAGGGAACCTGTGAACCTATTTCAAGCTTATTTCATTTCTACACTTCAATTAACGATTTTAATCACAAACCCTTTTTAAGATTCTTCAAACAATGGGTATTTATAATTACTCTTTTTAAGAAAGAGTAAAAATAGAGTAAGCTCTATAGATTCGTACCTACTAAATTATCCTATATCCCATCCGTCTGGACAGTGTGCGATATCTCGAAAACAGAGAGCTATTTTTAACAATTTTAAAGTGTTAAACTACACTTTGGAAAGAAATTATTTTTTAAAAAACGTATAAAAATTTTAACGCAGCGGGATTGAACCCGCACTTCTTAGACGGATTCAAATCCCACTGCGTTTAAATTGAAGTTGCCATAGAGCTACAAACACTGTCATATAAAAAAATTGTAGACACATGCAAGTATAGAGAATTTTAGTAAAATTTTAGTTAGTATAGAATTTTGTTAGAAAATCCTACATTGTGAAAATACCTTAGCTATATCCAATATATTTGAGCCAACACAAATCACTGGAATAAACTACTGAATATTATTATTTAACACCTGTAACCGTAGCGTAGTTCGAAATATGCGAGAGAAATCTCTATACTGTATCACAGTGGGTCAAGGTTCAAAATCGCATGAAGCATTTTAACAAGGCACCCCATTTTAAATGTAAATCTTCTTTGAAAGGATTCTTTTGTAAGGTACAACTACGAAGTTTAAATCGACGATTACTTACTGCATTTTAAAACAGTATTCTGAACTAGTGACATTAAAATGTCGATATTCATTTTTCATTTATGTCCAACGACTTGGGTTTTGTAGCATTGAATTGTAAAATTTTCTATATTTTATGTAAAATAAATAAAATTAGCTTCACGCTGTATCCCGCACACTGCAGGGTAGGCAGAGGAAACCTAGTGTAAGGACACTCCGTTCCACACTTTCTGCCGAAATCTGGAGGCATTGCGTGTTGAGTGGCAGAACTCAACGCCGCGCTTCTGCCTCGACACCAGAGCAAAAAAATTAAATAAAAATTACATCTCCTCGATCCTCGATTGGCGATTGAACCCACTACCAGTCGGTTTTACAGTCACACTTTGTACCCCAGTAATAAGGCCAGTCGTGGCGCACCACGACTGGCCTTATTACTCATAAATATAAAGCTCTTCCGCTATTGAGCTGGTGACAGAAAACGCGCAAACGAAAGACGAAGATTTTATTTGTTGATAGTTCATTTAGATAAGTTAGGGAGTGTAGGAAAGGGTTAAGAGAATATTTCCCAAAATTCCTACGGAAACCGGAAAAACGGTTTTTATAGTAAAATATAAGAGAAAAAGTATAAACACGCTTTCAATATAATTAAAAAAGGAACTAATTTTAAATTTAAATTCTAAATAAATAAAGATAAACATTTGAATACTTTTATCTATATGAATCAATACAAATATACCGATTTAACATCAGTTAAACGCTAATTGATATCTCTGAGCGTGATCGACACAGTCTATTTCAGTTTCCAACTATTATTGCTTCGCCCAACAATCGACTGACACTTATCAAAGTCATTTATCGGGAAATATCCGCCATTATATAATTCCACCAGTAAATTGATAGACAATTGACACAAATGTGTCGATCACAACCATCATTCTATTAGGGACTTGAAAAATTAAATTACTGACTCACTACCTCAATTTTGGTGGGTACTGCCGGCATAGTAGGTTAAATAGAGGGAACCTAGTGTTAAGACACTCCGTTCCCAATGTATTGTCTAATTTTAAAGACATTACGTAGCGCAGTTCAACTCTGCGTTTTCTCTATTAAAAGGTAAAAATGAAAATATTTTAAGCGCTATCGTTATTTTGTATGGGAATCGAACTCACAACTGTCGTTAGCGAAAAATTATCGTTGGCCTCAAAAATAGAAAAAGAGAAAAAACAATTGTGCATGTGTATAGATGTTTGTGCTACATCCACGCAAAAACTACGGAACGAATTTAGATATAATTTTACAAAAAATATGGTTTATACATCAAAATAAGACACAAGCTACACTTTATTTAAAAAAATAAATTAAATTAGCTTCACGCTGTATCCCGCACACAGCAGGGTAGGCAGAGGGAACCTAGTTTTAAGACACTAGTTCCCCACTTTCTGCCAAATTCTGGAGGCATTGCGTGTTGAGTGGCAGAACTCAACGCCGCGCTTAACCTCGACACCAGAGCGAAGAAAATGGAAATATAAATTTAAGTAAATATTTCATTTCCTCGAGTGGGGATCGAACCCACAACCAGTCGGTTTTACAGTCACACCTCGTGCCGCTGCGCCACGACTGGTCTGTAAAATATGATATATACATCAAAATAAGACACAAGCTACACTTTATTTAAGTATTTAATTTTTTTGAATTTAGCAATATGATATAAAATTTGACTGTTGTGACAGTGACATTTTATACCAAGTTGAATTATGAAACACAATACTAATTCAACATAACCAACTAGCGGTGTAAACTACTCAAGACATAACACAGACAAAAATCTAAATGTAAACAATATATATTTGATTGTTTTATATTTTCGTTGTTTCCCGTGCATAGCAGGGTAGGCAGAGAGAACCTGTGAACCTAGTGTTAAGACACTCTGTTCTTATTAAAATATTTCTGTAATCTGCGGAATTCTGCAGCTGCAGAGTGGTGGAACTCTATGCCACAATTTGCCTTATCAGGGCAAGCTAATGAATGATAATAATAAATATTTAATTCCTCCAAATGGGAATCAAACCCACAGCCACCGGCCAGCAAAATTCAGCGTCTCTTAACACTATGCTCTCCCTGCTTACTGCTACATGCAGAATACTGCGTGAAACTAAAAAAAAACTTGCGCGCTTTTTAAGACACTCTACTTTCTGGGCTAATTTCGAGCTATCAATTTATACTGAATATTATCACGTCCTACGGTAAAACGTTAATATTTAAATTAAGCAAATACAAATAAATTAGTTGACATTATCAAAACAGCTTTCCAAGATATTTTTTTATACGAAACTAAATACTCTATAATAAGATTATTTTTATCTACCCTGCAAAACGTAAAATATACTAAAATAGAAGTAAAAGAAATAATAATAAATTAACCCTCTCATTTAGACATAACAGCTAATATTCTGTCAACAAGAAATAAAGGCACTTAATCTCCAACCTGTGCATTAACAAGCATAGAATCTATGCAGCCTCCCACCCTACCTGCGCAACTGTCTCTTTCACTCCCACCATACCCTCTCTTTCACATTCACGAAGTACATTCGGCAATTTTCGTACATCCTCGGATGCAATGGCAACTAATAATTTAGAGTCAGTCCCTTCCCGACCGTTGGAGGAGAACGTTGCTGCCGGTCGGCCCTTCCGCGTATAACATCGTAACCGGTGTTTATATAGCATGTTTGCAGATTTAAGTCTCGGATTACTATCAGTGTTGTGAACTGAGTGCTAAAAGTTTGCTGGTACTAAAAGGCTTTATAAAAAAATCTGTTGATTTTAGATTTAAACCTTAGTTAAAGTGTTTAATAAACTAAAAACTGCGACTCTACATAGAATATTGTATGTGGGTGGATCAAAAGTAAATGAATGAATTGTTTTCTATTGATTTTTATTACAATAGGCTATTGTTTTTAATTAGCGTGGCTTTGAAAAAAAATACAAAGGTCACAGAAATTAATTAAAACTGAACAATAACAATATCAATTGAAATTCGGCAACGGTTATTGGTTACGGGTTCACTTAATCGATGATTCTGACCTGTAGTATGATTAAATTTTAGTCGATTTAGCCAAATAAGTTAAGTCTTCAGTTTAAACTTCTTTATTGTTGGTTCAAATACATCATGTAAAATGATTTAATTATAATAGAAAATTTCAAGTAGAGATTTGGAAAGCATCATTTTATTCTAATAATATTTATTTGCTGATACAGTTTACTTAAACAAAAATTTTTCCAAATATTAAAATATTAGATGTTTAGAGCCAGCAAATTGTTATAAGTTAAAACATATGTTTCAGAATTAAACTCTCTTTATCGTGAAATAGTGATAAGTGAATAGTTCTGAAGGTGTCTCTACATTTTTTCATGAAAAAATATGATGTAAGTAACTGTATATTTTTTACAAAAAATGCATTTTTTTTTGTGTTTTGTGATCTAAAAGCGTAGCGGGACATCGTCCGACTGTAAACAAGAGGGTTCTGAGTTCGATTTCCATTCGAGTTGTTATTGTCATTTCCTTGCTAGTAACAAGACAAAGCGCGATTCTGTGTTTTGCCTCTCAACATTCTTTGTCACAAAGATTGAGCGACAATAGTAGATTAAAATTCAGCATAGCTAGAAATATAAACCTTCTATTAAATTAATTTATTAGTGAAATATGTATGAGAAACGACGGTAAAAGTTAAAAGGGTAGCGACTTTGTTTTATAATATGTAAAGATTAAACATATGTAAAGATCAACAGTTCATATAAAATAATTTTATTTAAGTAAAGAGAATACACCTAAGCAAAGAATCAGAATGTTGTGGATTCGATTTCTACTCGAAGGAATGAAATATTTATTTTTCTCGCTTCACCGCCCTGGTGGCGAAGCAAAGCACGGCACTTAGTTTCGGCCCGAACAGGCCAAACTCTAGGATTCGGCGGAAAATGGAGAACGAAGTGTCTTAACACTGGGTCTAGTGTCTTATACCTCTGTCTACTATAATATATGAGTGAAGTGAAAAAAAAACAGACATTAAGGAGTCCATACAAATAAAAAACCACCAGCGTCATACCGAAGCCTACAATGTGCTTTTATTTTTCATTTTTCATCCTCGAAACTCTAATGGTATTTAATGAAAGAAGCCGATGCCACATTTTTTCTTACTGAATTCGTCTTTGTAATGTTTCATCTGAAGATGCCCTTATTATATGTAGCTCAATGAATTGGAAGTAATTTATTCAAGAATTTTCTTAAGAAGTGTTTTATGCATTAGAAAAATCGCATCAAAATTGGGCTATTTTTTACCATAGATTATTATTGATCGGCAATTGAGGCTATTACAAGATTGTGAATGATTTACTATGAAATATGGTATCTAAAATAACTAATAAAAGAAAATTGTCTATTTGAAACCTTATATGAATTAATAAAAAAAATATAGCTAGAGAAATTTAAAAAAAAACTCTCATCTCCACCATCACCAATCACAATCGAACCTGCAACTACCGTATTTACTATCAGGCGATGGTCCACTGCATCAATTTGACCTCAAAATCAAAATTTTTTTTCTTCTAAGAATCATATACTTGATTTATCATTAAATTTCGATAAATATAGAAATTATTTAATTACTCAACAGGCTACCACCGAGTTAGATTGATACCAACTCGGTGTAGAGTTTCGCCATTCAATTCCTCAATATCTGGAGTGTCCCGACACTCTGTTCCTCGTCTGCTTTAACTGATATAGTGTAAAGCTAAAAAGTTAAATAACTTATACAAAAAAAAAAAAAATTAGCTTCACGCTGTATCCCGCACACAGCAGGGTAGGCAGAGGGAACCTAGTGTTAAGATACTCCGTTCCCCACTTTCTGCCGAATTCTGGAGGCATTGCGTGTTGAGTGGCAGAACTCAACGCCGCGCTTAACCTCGATACCAGAGCGAAGAAAATGGAAATATAAATTTAAGTAATATTTCATCTCCTCGAGTGGGGATCGAACCCACAACCAGTCGGTTTTGCAGTCACAGCTCGTGCCGCTGCGCCACGACCGGCCTCATCATACAAATAAAGCAAAATATAATTAAGTCATTCCCTACTCAAGACATACTGATCTATCTAATGAGGAGAGTTGGTCCACCATCATTATATACGGACGAACCATTATCTATTCAACAAGGCTGGCAAATGTCGCTTTTATCTACTAAATAGTTTATTTTACAAGCAAACGAATGTATGTCTTAAGAAGAAGACGTTTGAGTATCCTTTTTGGTTGTTGGTTCGATTTCTATGTGTGGTCTTTTCTAGCAGTATATTCAGGGTACGGGTCTTTTAAAATATTGAATTGTTGGTGTGAATAGTATGTAATCGCAATACCTGTATTTATTATAGAGTTTTTGTTTTTTATATAGAGAAATAGGACAAATATCTTTTTTTTTATATAGATACATACATATATGAAACAATTTTCAAAATGTTTTTTGTTTTTTTTAATAAAATAAAATAAATTAAATCAATTTCACGCTGTGTCCCGCACACAGCAGGGTAGGCAGAGGGAACCTAGTGATGAGACTTTCCGCCGAGTTCTGGAGGCATTGCGTGTTGAGTGGCGGAACTCAACGCCGCGCTTTACCTCGATACCAGAGCGAGAAAATGGGATAATAAAGTAAAATAATTATTTCATTTCCCAACCCACAACCAGCCGAGTTTACAGTGACACTTTGTGCCCCTGCGTCATGACTGACATCTTTTTTGTTGTAATAAAATTTCATGTAAATATTTGTTTTTCATATTTCATGTAAATTATGGGACTTATCGAAAACCTGTTACAAAACTAACACAAAAAGATTTAACACTTGTGTCATATAAACATGATTGTATAAATAATGCGTTACAAGATATTCAAATAAAAAAAAATTAAAGCAGTTAATTTTCAAAACGGAAAGTAAATACTGAAATATTCGTTGAAGTGTATGTTTGGTTGAATATATCTCAGAAACTACTGGTCGAACACTTTCCCTCAAATTTTGAAAGCATCGTGTTTTGAGTAGTGGAACTCAAAGCGCGCAGTCGAAGCCGCAGATAGAAACTTGTCCCTACCAAAAAAGAAGAACGTTAAGTGATAAAACTCTCTAATAAAATACAATAATACTTACAAAACGCAAATATTATTTATTATAGTTTAAAAGTTATCAACAGTCCCCAATGAGATTCGCTTAAGCTATTACTAAGTTAGAATACTTTCCTAGATTTATATGGGGTTAGTTTGTGAAGTCGTGCTAGATCTTTCACTTAGAATAAATGTTAGGACTCATTTTGAATATATAATATAGATTGTGTAACTGTTATTGGTTAATGTATTATAAACCGATTTACGGGCCGCCTTGGTCCAGTGGCATAGGCGTCTGACTATAAATGCGAAGGTTGTGGATTCGATTTCCACTCAAAGGATTATTCGTTTCTTCGATAATAAGGCAAAACGCGGCATTGAGTTCCGCCACTCAATAAGCAATGCCTCGAAAATTCGGCGGAAAGTGGGAAACGGAGTATCTTAACACTGAGTTTCCTCTGTCAAGCCTGATTTATATGCGGGATACAGCATGAAGCTGAATACAAAAAAACTGATTTCGAAAATATAGAACGAGGTTCTTAGTTCGATTGTATATTTGTTACGCGATTTCTTCAACTATTTTGAATGAATTTTAATTATTGTGTTTTATATAGGACATTCATAAAATAAAAACTAACAAAAACCATACATGTTAGAAAAGAGAGAGAGAGAGAAAAAAAAAATTACATTATTTACATTTTTATTGTAATTTTATATATTTATTATTTCAATTACTCAAAAAAGACTACACAATTACGAATAGAATATGAAATATTATTATATAATATTTTTGTCTGTAATAGGCCTAAGTCTTACTAAACAGATCTCGTAATTCATGTTTCCATATAAGAGGGAGGTTAACATATCGTTGAAATACGTAGAGGATATACAGGTTTTATTTATAATGTGAACTGTTTACGTAATTGATAGGATTTTTTTTGCTTCACGCTGTACGCCCCACACGCAGCAGTATAGGCAGAGAAAACCAGGGAATCTAATGGGAATCGAACCCACAACCTGTCACGTTAACAGTCGCACGCTAGTGTTCCTGCAACACGATTGTCTTAGTGTTTTCTTCTGTCCGCCCGAATACGAAATGTGTTTTGAGTGTACAGAACGAAATGTCGCACTTAACCATAAATCAGCTTCACGCTGTATCCCGAACACAGCAGGGTGGGCAGAGGGAACCTAGTGTTAAGACACTCTGTTCCCCACTTTCTGCCGAATTAAGGAGGCATTGCGTGTTGAGTGGCAGAACTCAACTTTTAACTAAGCTTTTATCTGTGGCTTCGGCCTCGCACAAAAATTAAAGTAATTAATATACGCCGAGGTTACTCCAAACGCAGATACTGTCTGTGGGTTGCATCAAAAAGATTATCGTGATATTTTATAGTCTTCCTCGATAAATAAAATATTCAAAATAAAATTATTTTTGTAATATGAACCTGTAGTCATCGAGGATATCGTGGTGCAGGGGCTCAAGGGTGTGACTGTAACGCGATGGTTGTGGGTTCGATCCCCACTCTAAGGAATGAATTATTAATTATTAATATTTTTATTTCTTCGCTCTGGCACCAAGGCAAAAGCCCGGTGTTGAATTCCGCCACTCAACACGAACGCGCACTTAACACGTGAAGACTTAGTACGTTCACCCACTTTCTCATATTAGAATAAATTAATATCAATAATTTAATAATATGCGAATATAATAAATTAAAAGCTTACATAATATATTTTAAAACCACTTTGGGGGTCCAGATATTAATATCAAAAATACAAAAAAAAATACTGTATACACTATCAATATAAACATTCAACGCATTACAAAGATCACAATTCTAAGCTTAAGGTAAACTGTTCTATTTTTATTTCTTTGATCTTCCCTAAGACGGCGCGATAGGGTGTTATTAAGCATGAAATGTTTACATATAGATTTTATAGACCGTATAGTGTGTACTGACTTAGTTCGGGTGATATGGTCGAAAGTGCCAATAAATAGTATAGGATTATAAGTTATTTTTTTTTAGCTTTAGGTTTTTTTTATCTTCTTCGCGGGTTCGATTATTGATTGAGTTTAATTATTCAATACACAGTGTCTCTAGAATCAGGTGGAAAGTGGGAAACGATGTGTTTTAACACTAAGTTCCTTTAACTATCCTCCTAATATAGGAAAAAAATATTTGTAAAAACAAAAACCCCGACTGCATAAAACTAATAGGAAAATAAACAAGCCCAATAGTTTATTAGGATTAACAGTCGGGACCTCTTTAAATTATGCGGAGTTCCTGGTAAAGATTTTATTGATTGAAGAATTACTTATAGGTCCCGACTGTTAATGCTAATAAACTATTGGGCTTGTTTATTTTCTTTTTAGTTTTATGCAGTCGGGGTTTTTGTTTTTACAAATATTTTTTTATTTTTCACTTTCTTATTAGGATTTATTATGGTAATGATAATCATGATGTACCTTTTTGAAATTCTGAAATTGAGCTCTTGAATTTGATACCCATATTGTAGTATTCGAAACGATTTTTTTTTACTAAGTCTAATGGCGTCCCACAGCCGCCATGATTGTTTTAAATTAACGTCACCTATCTAAGAACACTTGGGCTGCTAATACGAATCTAACGATACCTCAATTATGTAAATCCATTCAGCGGTTCTGGAGATATGAGGTAATAAAGAATATTACATACATACAAGATACGCGCGAAAAACATAACCCTTCCTTAGCAGTCGGGAAAAAAAGGTGAAGCTGTAAAGAATATATACGATGCCCATTTTATTTTAGTGAATATCAAAATTGTACACATTATAGTAAAATTAAATTTTAAAATTAAATTTAAATTATAGATATATTTTTTAAGATAAATTGAATAAAATGCTTTAAGGTATGCAAATAAATATACCAAACATTTCTGCATTCCATAAAGCACTTGGTAAATAGACAGACAACCCCGTTCTCCAAATTCCACTCAAAATATTGCATTTTGAGTAGCGGAACTCAACGCCGTGCTAAATCTAATAAGCTTACAAGAAAATCGAAAAAATATTGATTTTAATATTTATTATTTGAATAAGAAATAAAGATTTTACTCAAACAAACAAATATTTCTATAAATTCTTATAGGAAACACAAATAATTAATTAAGCGGAAGCATCCTTTGTGAAGAAATACCGGCAAGTTCCGTAAATAAAAATGTTAGTAGAGTAGGACTTAATGAAAAACCTTTCATTGATATCTCGTGTTGAGGTAAAATGTAAATACTAGGTATTTTTTAATGTACGGACTAAACACTATCGTGGTTCATATAGAATTATAGAGTATGTAGAATCTGGGTTGTGGATTCGATTCTTATTCGTTAGTTATAAAAATCAAATCAAATCAGCTTCACGCTGTATCCCGCACACAGCAGTGTAGGAAGTAAGTAAGAAGTAGCGTCAAGACACTCCGTTCCCCACTTTCCGCCGAATTTCCTGCCTCGACATCAGAGCGAAGAAATATAAATTTAAGTAAATATTTTATTTCCTCGAGTGGGATTCGAACCCACAACCGTTACTTTACAGTCACACCTTTGTGCCCCTGGGCCACGGCAGCCTTCGTTAGTTATAATATGCATTAAGATTATTTTAATTTTACTAGTATGGTTAGGTGAAGGACGATGTTAATTTGCAACCCTTCTTTTTCTCTCTCTACTCTTAAAATTTTCCCCCTGATTTCTAAATATATAGTAAACGTAGAAATTATGATATAAAATTTAGATTTAATCTTCACCCGATTCGTCACTGAACCCACAACGTCTCTACTTTTATTATTTACTTTAAAACGCTATATTTCGTACCTAAAACACACAAACAAATAGACAGACAGACACACAAATCAACATTCATACACATAGACAATACACCCCGGCTTCCCCTATCCGCTCAATGAACCATTCTAAACATAAACTAATATTTACTGAAAATGCATATATATATATATCTAAATCTCGCTGAGGAAGCAACCTGAATAATTTCTAAGGCCATCAGAGCTGCGTGTGGTGGGGACCACTATATGAATATTGATTTAAGTTACGACAGGAATGTAGATTAGTTTAGATGTAAATATATAGATATTGTTAGAGGTTGATGGTTGGAGATTCGATTCCCATATTGCACTGTTTGTCGCTTAGAGTATAGTAAAGGGAGCTTGGTATTAAGACTCTGCGTGTTGAGTGGTGGTCCCCGGATTTTCACCGAATTCTTATGGCATTGCACTATGAATGGTGACCGCCATCCATAATAATTATCTTATTTTATACAATAAAAATTCTGACACCCGAGTAAATGATTATGTCTTTTATCAGCTTCACATTGTACCCCGCATATAGTCGACAGAAGCAAAGTGATATTAAGACACTCCACTTCTCACTTTCCACCGACTTTTAGAGACATTGCGTGTAGAGGGCGGAACTCAACGCCGCGGTTTCGCCTCGACACTAGAGTGAAGAAATAGAAATATTAAATATTTAATTTCCTCAAGTGGGAATCGAACCCACAACCTGTAGCGTTAACAGTCACACGCTTAAGCCATTATATGATTAATAAAAGTATTCTAAGTAAATCTCATCAAGATATCCATAAGCTGTGAACGTCCGAACGAAATAGATTAATGTTTTGCTTTATTACTTTCTGAAGTCCGGTATAGGGCTATAAATATAAAGAATTTACCAAAACGACCGTGTATACTTTGCCTTTTATTACGTATAAAAAAAAAATAAAAAAATAAAATTAGCTTCACGCTGTATCCCGCACACAGCAGGGTAGGCAGAGGGAACCAAGTGTTAAGACACTCCGTTCCCCACTTTCTGCCGAATTCTGGAGGCATTGCGTGTTGAGTGGCAGAACTCAACGCCGCGCTTAACCTCGACACCAGAGCGAAGAAATGGAAATATAAATTTAAGTAAATATTTCATCTCCTCGAGTGGGAATCGAACCCAGAACCAGTCGGTTTTGCAGTCACACCTCGTGCCGCTGCGCCACGACCGGCCTCATATTACGTATAGTGTGCTTATAATAAGAAAGGTGGATAGAATTTAGTGTTTAGACACTCTTTTCTACTCTCTGATAATATTTAGACGTTGCTAATTTGGTGCAACAATGTCTTATCTGCACTTTTTGAAATATTGCAATAGACTTATTATATCGTTTCTAAATAGTTCTTCCAGATGAGGCCAGTCGTGGCGCAGGGGCAATAAGTGTGACTCGATTGGTTGTGGGTTCGATCCCCACTCGAGGAGATGAAATATTTACTAAAATTTATATATCTATTTCTTCGCTCTGGTGTCGAGGCAAAGCGCGGCGTTGATTTCTGACACTCAACACGCAATGCCTCCAGAATTCGGCAGAAAGTGGGGAACGGGGTGTCTTAACACTAGGTTCCCTCTATCTACCCTGCTGTGCGGGGGATACAGCGTGAAACTGAAAAAAAAAATCCGTATATTTTAGTATTATTTTACTTCAAAATCAATCAAATTCAATTTTGCTTTACCAAATGTGATGCTACTTTTTGAGTAAAAACCCATCACTTTTTCTTACTACACTATCAAAAAAGAAAATAATAATATAGACATTTCTTAGTGTGAATTGAACCCACATCTATTGTGAACAGTCGGACCGTCCATCGCAATACTACGGTGTTACAACAGATTAATGGCCCGCTTTATTACTTTCTGAAGTCCGGTAAGCTATAAACCATTTACTAAAACTAACCATTTCCCTGTTCCGTTCCCATGTTAGTTATACATTGTAAGTGTCTAAGTAAATCGTAGTGACTTTTTCCCATGTTTTCCAGTATAAGATATAAAAAATATTGTTGAAAGTTTTATATATATATTTTTTATCTTCAAGTTGTGTCCCGGATGTAACACGGTAGACAGAGGGAACCCTATGTGAAGATGCTTCGTTCACCACCACCAATTGAACGGCGAAACTAAACGCCGCACTTTGTCTTGTTAAGAAAGCGACGAAATTAAAATAAATGATTCCTGTATGTTGGATTCGAACCTGCAACCGTTGCTTTATTTTCTTCATAAGCATAAGGAAAATAAAATATTCTCTATACAGCCAAACATTTTTAATTAACCGTATTTAATTTGTGTATACGAATTCTGCACAAATATGAGAAGTAAGAAAATGTATTCGGGTTAATTACTTAGAAGAGTGTAATAAAAACTAAATTAATTTGATCTCTGACTTTAAAACTTTCTTCTCTATGTTTATGGAAAATAAGTTAAATTTTATTACAAAACTTTTTTTCCCATCACAATTCTCCTTTCATGGTAAAGAAATACATATACTCTAGTGTCAAGACACTCTGTTCTTCGTTTTTAGCGAATTCTTGAATTCGAGACACGTTAGTTGAGTGGTGGAGCTTAACGCCACGCTATTTTAAAATAAAGTCATATAAGAATGAATGGGGATCTAATAATCGATACCCACTCAGAGCAATTAAATATTAAATATTTTACGAAATAGATCGCAGCGTTGAGTTTCGCCACTGAACACGCAATGCGTGGTTAATCCCATGGTTACTCTGCCTATCCTGCCTTTTGCGGGATACAGCGTGATACTAAAAAAATTAAAAACGCTCTCCCAAGGGGAATCGTACCCACAACCATCACATCGGACGCTGCCTCACTGCGCCACTACGGCTTTCATTACAAACTGGTTAGAAATAATCAGAAATCTCTTGAAACATGATAGTTTTCTACAAATTCGTTATGTTTATTTATAGTTATTCATTTGTTTAATTGCTTAGATATTTACATAGGCTTGGTATAAATATTTATTATAATTTATTTATTGATGCCGTAGTGGCACAGTGGAGCAAGTTAACGCGACAGGTTGTGGGTTCGATTCCCATTTGGGGGAGTATTTCATATTTCCATTTTTTTTACTGTGGTAAGGAGGCGAATTGCGGCGTTGAGTGCCGACTATCACGCAATTCCTCAAGATTTCGGCGAAAAGTGAAGTACGAAAGTGTCTAAACACTAGGGTCCCACTGGGTTCTCAGGTTCTCTCTGCATATCTTGCTATGTGCAGTTTACAGCATATAGCTATATATATATATATATATATATATATATATATATATATATATATATATATATATATATATATATATTATATATATATATATATATATATATAAACTCTGATTATTGAGACGCAGGAAGTAACATAGGATAAATTTACGTAGCAGTAATTTAAAATGTTTTATATATGGATATTATTATTATATTTTGTATAATTTAAAATAACACTTCAAATTTTTCTTTTACAATTCTTAGTGGAAACTACTATTAGAATTCCATCTTTTCGGATTGAAACGTCCTACTTAATATTTTAAATGTGAGAGTTCATAAGAAAACATATTTTTTCTGCTTTTATGGAAAAGCTACAGAACGAATTGTTGAACGAGTTCTAGGCAAAACGTATTCTTTTTTCCAAAAGTATTACTTTAATATAATAAAATATATTTTAAATTATATAAATGTATAAATGGGACAAATAAGCGGGTGAAGCTGCGCGTGGGTCGCTGATTATGAACAAAGAAGATATTTTTTTTTTTCAGCTTCACGCTGTATCCCGCACACAGCAGGGTAGGCAGAGGGAACCTAGTGTTAAGACACTCCGTTCCCCACTTTCTGCCGAATTCCGGAGGCATTGCGTGTTGAGGGGCAGAACTCAACGCCGCGAGAAGTAGAAGAAGAAGAAGAAGATATTTGATTTCATATAAAAGTAATTGCATTCGTCTGATTATAAAAACAAGGGGTTGTTGGTTCCATGTTCATGTTGGGGAGTGGATCATTTTGGTAGCAGCACAAAGCTCGAAGAATTCCGCCACTGAACATGCAATGTCTTGAAAATTGGGCGAAAATTGGGGAACGGAGTGCATTCATTTTAGGTTCCCTCTGGCCACCTTGGTAAAAATAGCTTCACGCTATTTTTTAAACTTTATTATTGGTGTTCTCTTATAATTTAGCCAAAGTAGTATAAAATAGTCAAACTTAAATAAGAATTCATTTACATATCTTCACATTTCAAACCTTGAACTTCTTTCAAGAGCTTCTCCAAGCTAAATACGTACATATATGAAAAGTGTTTCAAAGAAAGAAACTCTTTAAAACGTCTTAAACGGGATGAGGCAAAATATGTTTATGTTATATAAAAGAGGCTGGAATTGGAATAGTATTTTTTCATCTTTCTTTGAAAACAGCTCAGCTATATTTAAAATTGTTTACTAAATATTCAAATAGTTGTTAGCATTTTAAAGTATTTTGGCATTTTATATTATGAATCGTATTTTCATTTTGTAATGGTAATAAAAAAGTTGTATGATTGAAATTTTGTTGTATGAAATGCAACTGACAAGACTGCCTGGTAAGGCTAACACCGTCGTGGCTTAAGGGCACCAGGGTGCGACTGCAAACGTAACGGTGATGGGTTCGATTTCTACTCGAAGAAATAAAATATTAAATATTTACATTTCCTCGCTATGGTAACTAAACAAGGCACGGCGTTAAAATCGAATAAAAAAGCCTAAAATCGGCTAAAATGGAAAACCAAAAGGTCTCAATAAGAACAAAATATATTAACACGAAGTTCTCAGATCCTTTTGCCTATCCTGCTATAAAATTTAAGCGCATTAAAATATGCTTATATAACAGAATTATATGTTTTTCACTTTATAACAATATAAGAAACTTTATGTTAAGACGAGTTGCCCATTTTCCACTCCGTAATTAAAACAGTCTATTCTGTGGTGGATCTTAACTCCACGTCTATTATAAATTTCAATTATTCTGAAAATAATTACATAATGGAAATCGTATTAATATACTTATTAAGAAAACGTATAAAAATTTGAACGTAGCGTGATTTAAACCCTCTTCAGAAACTGTCCAAGCGCTCTGACCATCTAAGGCTTAAGCCATACGTTCTCACCAAGCTACGTCGAAATTCTTATATACTTGTTGCAACTAAACTCACTTCCTTCTCCATTGTGAAGGTCTGAAGGGCTCAGCTTTATTACGAATAAAAATGTTGTCTAACCTGACCTATCAATCATTTAAAACACAACTCAAAATATTATCCTTACTTGAATTTGAACCAAGAACTACCTCAGTATTTAACCAACTAAGCCGTCTTGGTTATATTATTAGTAAATATATATATATATCAAATATCATTAAAAAATTCTTCAAGAGTAGAATATCGATAAAAACGTAACGGTACCGATAAACCTTTGTTAGAAGTTTCTGTTTCCTCAGCGTTTGGAATTTCCTTTATAGTACTCGAGAATAGATATAAAGTAAATTGCACGCACTCCTTTATCTAAATGTAATACTTCTAATAGTTTTTTTTTTAGTTATCATTTTTCAAGGGTATATGCTTCATATTTAAATATTAAATAATCCAAAACTTTACTTTTACAGCCAGTCAAACGCCTCGCGGCCACAACGGCCCCAAACGCAAAAAAGAGAGAGAGATCTCTACACTCTCTCCACAAATAAATAGCAAATATTAAATATGCCTCATGCTGTATCCCCCATATTGCAGCATAGGCAGAAGAGGGAACCTAGGAATCTGTTAAGACACTCCGTTCTCATTAAAAGCCGTGATTTCGTTGTCCACTGAGCGGAGTGTCTTAACATTTGGGTCCCTCTACCTACCCTATTACACAAGGAAAACAGCGTGAAGCTGATAAAAAATAATAATATACAACTTTACTAATCCACTTATAAATTACACACGTTTCTTAAACTTATACTTTATAAAGATTTCACAGAAAATCTTTATTTTATATAAAAAAAGTACATCTAAAGAAGCTTTCAAGCTTATTTCAATAGCAATATATGAAAATAATATACCAATTTATGAATTTTCCATGAGAACATCGTGCCCGTATAGAATTACGTTATCTAATACGAACTGAGCGTCTAATAAATTTTAGGCGAATTTGGAGAGTAAATAATCTTATAAGAACGCAAGATTTTCTACAGCCTACGCATGAGAGTAAAGATGTGGGGGAAACCTTTCTTCTAAATATAATATAGTATTATATAAATAATAAGACCGTCGTGGCACATCGCGACAGCGAATACAAACACGGCGATTTGGAGTGCGATTCCCACTCGAGGTAATAAGTTATTTCCATTATCTTGCTCTGGTTACGAGACAATGTCCTGGCGAATTGGGCAAAAAGTGGGAAACGGAGTGTTTTAGTACTAGGTCCCCTCTGTCTATCCTATTATATGCGGGATACAGCGTGAAACTAAAAAATAACAGTTAATAACTAGAACACATTTTTTCTTTTTATTAAATAGAATAAACAAATAAATATTTTCTAAACAGATTCTGAAACTACAACCTTTTTTATAGGTTACATGCATATTCATACAAATAATTTAATAGTGAAGTGACTATTAATGAATAAATCGTAAGATATATAGTAAGCATTAGTTTCCATTAGATATATCCGGAGATATCGATCCATTTATCACTCGAAGCCTAATTTCAATACTTGCTTTACAACTACAACTACTGTAGTTGACTTGTAATCGATGTTAGGTAATTATGTTGTATACTATAATACTATAAAGCTTGAGCTTGAGTAAAGTGAGCATGAGTAAATCTGATAGGTTGTGGGTTCGAATTCCACCCGAGAAATTATTTTTTTATATATGAATTTCCTCATTGTAGTGATAAGGCAAAGCGCAGCGTTGAGTTCTGCCACTCAACACGCTATTCCTTCAGAATTTAGCGGTTGTATCCCATTAACAGCTAGATAGGAGAAATAGATCTTGGGGATCTAGTGTTACGACATTTCTGAAGCATAATGTGTAGAGTGGGGGAGCTCAACGCCGTACTTTTCCTTGTGACCAGAGCGAGGAAATAAAAATATGAAATGTTTCATATCCCCAAATGGATTTCGAAGCCGCAACCGTCGCGATAACACTCACACCCAAGCCACCGGGCCACGACGCCCTCAAATTTTATTTATAAGTAAGTTTGTGTATAACAAAACCACTTAACACATTAGAAAACAATTAAAAATCCTCTGTTATTTAAGACCCGTACATTTTATTGGTAGTATCTATCCATTCTAATTGCGAAGTGCTAATAGGCACTTCCGCCAATATGTATGTATGTTTGTACGTTACACACTATGTACGATTTGTTAGCATGTTCTTTAGAAACATTATTCTAATGAGATTGGGGTAAGTTTATATGAAAAGAAGGAGGAAGTTTTAATGAACGAAAAAAATTAAATTGTTTTTGGTTTTCGTTCAAAGATTGTAAACATCTTTCTTTTTTAATTTCAATTAATGTAAAAGTATTGCAATTTTACTATTATTACAATTTTTATATAGCTTCTACTCTTCTATTCTCTTCTTCTATAAGAGGGAGCCATATATTAAGACGTTTTTTAAGATGTATCGAGCAGGAGCATGAAAGGCGGAACTCAACGTGCTTTTTTTTACCAGAGCAAGGAAATGAACATAGCAATTCATTTACCTAAGTGGAAATCGAACTCCGAATCATCACATTTATAGTCAGAGGTTGACATGAGGCTCATTATTCAGATATGGGTAGAAAATTTGAAAAGTTGAGGGCTAGTAAGAGAGAAGCTATTTTACTAATGATATTTTGAAAATGTAAAAAAAAATCTTAAATAATATTAAAATAGTTATATGAATATTTCAGTTATTCTTAATAGAAAAACATTATTTTTTTTATATCAAACAAAATATCGATTTCCAGTAGAGTTATGAGTCAAGTATCCCAGATCCCGTTATAGTCTACGTTCTAATTCCGCCTTTCACGTTTTGCTACACTATTGCAATACAAGTACAGGTAGATCGAAATGGTAAACTATAGGGTAAAAAAATATTTTTTTTGGGGAATCGCGCCTTGCCTCTACACCAGAACGGAGAAAATAAAAATGTAAATTAAAGCAAATATTTTATTTCCTCGAGTGGGGATCGAACCCGCAACCAGTAACGTTAACAATCACATACTTGTGCCCCTGCACCACGACTGGCCTAATCATCTAGCTAAATATGACACATTAGTTACCTCCCAACCGTGTCACAAAAACACTCTATGAAAATTAATTTATCGAACCTACACACTTAATTCAAATCTAAACGTTTTAACCACTGTACTATACACATACTATATTGTTATAATACAATGACATACTTTGTCGACACGAAGTTAGACATCAATTTAATTATGAAGGCAAATTTCCTAACTCAACAAAGTTTCAAAGTATGAAAATTGTGTTTTCTAATGCTATAAATAAGATAATGTATGTACCTCTTGTACTGTTATTTAGCTGTTTTTAATATTATTATGTGTTCTGACACTAAGCTGAGTGATTGATTTCTCTTACGTTACCCTTTACTCTTGGGTCCCATCTCTCCTCTATCACATCTAATTGACATCCAGCGCTGCCGTTTTCAAGGTTTTAGTGGTGGATTTGATTCGTTTATTGGCGTTGAGTTCTGGCGGAACTCAACGCCAATCATCACCATCGCCACATCGTCAATGCTCAACGCGCAATGTCTCCAGAATTCGGCGGAAAGTATGGAACGGAGTGTTCGCGGGATACAGAGTGAAGGTGATTTATATTTTTAAATTTTTGACTATATTTTTTTTTCATAATATACGTAATAAATGTTTCAGTCTCCTTACTTTATATAAGAATATCTATTTACCTGATGAAGCCAGTCGTGGCGCAGTCGTGGCTATTTGACTGTAACCGCGACTGGTGGTGGGTTCCCCACTCGAAAAAATTAAATATTTATTTTTTTTCATTTCTTCGCTCTGGTGTCGAAGTAAAAGCATGGCGTTGAGTTTCGCCACTCACCACGCAACGCCTCCAGAATTCGGTAGATAATGAGTTACCGAGTACCTTAACACTAGGTTCCCTCTGTGTACCCTCATGTGTGCGGGAGACGGCGTGAAGATGGATGTATGTACCTTTAACTTCATAAAAAGCTATTAAACCCAATTGGAATGGCGTAAATATTTCCATAGAACAAATTTAATATTAACATTCAAAATTGTGGTGACCAAACAGATTAAACTTTTTTAATAAAACATACCAGCGTCACCTAAGAAATTATAATTTAATAAGAATGCCAGGTGCTAAAGACAAGCTCGCCCTAATAAAGTTTAAAGGACTATAAAAAAAACAAAAATTTTCTTAACTTTGTTGATACAGTAACAAACATACTTATATAGATCAATGCCTGTTTGTGAGTTTAATTTCTATTAAGTATCAGCTTCACGCTATGCTATCTGCCTATCCGCACACAGCGGGATAGGCAGAGGGAAGGCAGAGGAAACTTCATGCTAAGACACTCCATTTGGCCATTTTCCGCCATATTCTAGAGACATTCCATGTTGAGTGAAAAATGGCGGAACTAAACGCCGCTCATACTAAGTCCACTAAGGAGAATGATTATATTTAAATAATTTTTATTTTCTGCAATAAAACGCGACGTTGAGTTCCACCAATCTACCACACAGTCTTGAAGGTTGAGTGGAAAGTGATAGAAAGTGTCTTGACACTAAATATCCCTTTATCTACCCTGCTAAATGCGAGTAATAGCGTGAAGCTATAAAATAGTTAACATCAATGTTTCACAATTGGAAGTAAACTCTATATTGTGAACTAACACTTAGTATCTGGACTCTTCTTTCTATCTATCTTTCGTAAGTTCGATTCCCACTCGAGTTAATAAATATAACTGGGAAAAGTTAAGGTACACCCAACTATCCCGAACTAGAATCAAACTCACAACCATTTCATACACTCATACATTACCAATTCCGTTAGAATTGCTTCATAAATCTTCATACAAACATACATACATAAATATTTTATTATATCAATATAGATTTTTAATGCAGCATTTAAAATCTATCAGTCATTTACAACAGTAATTACAAATACTCCTCGGCATTACTATAGAATATAATAAGAACATACCTTTAGAATGTAATTTATGGCTGTAATAATTTAATTTGGATTGGAATATAATTCCAAGGCGAATTTGAATAGATATACCCAACTATAAAATATAATTTACTAGTATTTTAATATATGGATCATATATCATTTTTTTATAGCAGAATAGACAAACAGAGCCTAGTGTTAAGACACTCCGTTATACGGGCACAACTCAATTTTCGAGACATGAGCGTGCATAATGAGTGTGTTGAGTGATAGATAATTCCCCCTAACGTGAATTGAACCCAAAACCATCAAGCGTACAGCCAGACGATGTACCGCTACGCCACGATGGTCTCATAGATAAATAAGAATAACTTTAGCTTAATAAATAGTAGTACAATAAATTAGCTAATTTTGATAAAAAAAACTAGTTAGTTTTATAGTAAACATAAATAATGTAAAGAAAAAATTAATCGGAGAAAATAGATTACGGAATAAAAAAAATACACAAACATTTAAGATAATTTCGAGTAGGAATCGAACCTAAAACCAACGACTGTAGTTAAACACTATACTACTACAAAACGATTCATAAAATAAATATTCTTTACAGCAAGCATTTTAATATTCAAGTTATAAATCAAAGTGATCCAATTTTATATTGCCTCAGTATACTTAATTTTGTAGTTTGACATCGATTCGATGAAGAATGACTTTATTAATATTTAAATTTTATTATAATAGATACATATTTTATGATAGAGGTTATTGTGGTGCAGGGGCATAAGTTTAAGTTGTGAGTTCGATTCCCAGTCGGGGATTTGAAATATTTAATATTTAGATTTTCTCGTTCTGGTACCAAGACAAAGCTAGGCGTTAAGTTCCGGCACTCTTCACATCCTTCAAGAGTTCAGCGGAAAGTGAGGAACGGAAGTGTCTCAATGGAGAAGTGCCTTAACACTAGACTTCCAGGTCCCGTATGCCTTGTATGAATAAAAAAAATATAATTATGTTTTACGATAGAGGCCGTCGTTGCGTAGTGAATTAGCGACGGTTGTGGGTTCAATCTCAACTGGGGAATGATTATAATTTTTTTTCCCCTGCTCTGGTACAACGCGGCGTTGAGTTTCGCCATTCATCATGCAATGTCTTCAAAAATTGGGTAGAAAATGAGGAATAAAGTATCCTAAAACAAGGTTACTTTTGCGGGAAAAAGTGTGAAAGTGATATTTTATAATAGAGGCCATCATAGCGAATTCGAACTGCTTCTCTCTGTAAACATAGTGACGGTATGGTTCAGACCCTATTCATAAAAAACGAAATGTTTTGACACTAACTCTCTGCTTACATTCTTTTTTGCTTCTCCTTTGATCTCTTTTTTATATACCACAACAGTAGTCAACACTTTAATATTAAACAAAACTAATTTAAACCCCTTCACGTTCTAACGACAGCGTTAACACCTCGTTTATCATATGAATAATATTAACTAAAAAACTGGTCTTTCAAAAACGCCGCCCCCATTTTATCACTTAAAATTCATATAGCATATATTTATAGTTTCACTATTTAGGAACGAAATATATTCTATTCTATTATATATTTAGAGCCCCATGACATCATTTAGTACACAAAAACTCTTAGAAAATACTCGAGCTATAGAAACACAGGGGTCAAGTTATAGTAGTCTTTTTTAGGCTTGGCCGTTTTGTTTCACGAAAACGTGATATAAAAGATTAACTTATTAGTATTCGAATAACGTATTTAGTTGTGGCGCGTGAGAAATGCAACACGGCTTTGGAGATCAATTCTTATTGTTTTTGCTATATGCACTATATAAGTTCTAAGATATAATTAAAATCGTATACCATTTTTAAGGGCCGGTTTTCCACCTGTCTTGGATACAGGTTTTGTAAAAATGAGGATATTTTCGTAGCATTGTTGGGTTTTTTAGATGATTTTGTTTGGGCGGAAATCGAACTTGTTACTGTAGATATGTTATTAAAAAGTTGAAAGGACAGTTCGAGTTTGCAGTCATTTCTGATATTTTTTTCCAAATTATCGTTTCGCTTACAACCCCTTGTGCCACTGCACCACAATGGTCTTAATATTTAGTCCTACGAATATTTTAACTAAGAAAGTTTTTGAAGCAAACTTTCCCGCAAATATTACTGTCCTACTTTCCCGCAAATATTACTGATTTAGATCTCTACTTATATAAAAATTTACTATAATTTGGCTATAGTAGATATAAATAACAGTAAGTCTAAGCGGGCGAAGCCGCGTTTGTATCGTAACTTATTTTATATGTTTTTTCTATTTATTATAACGCAATGCCTCCAGAATTCGGTGGAAAGTGGGGAACAGAGTGTCTTAATACCCTAGTATTCCCTCTGAATACCCTACTGTGTACAGGACACAGCGTGAAGCTGATTTAGTTTTTTTTTTTTTCCGTTAACTCTAAGCTACTGCTAAAATCTATTGGTTCTGGTGATTAGATTTCCGCTGATTTTACAAATATTGCGAAAAATATTATTATATCCAATCAAAAACTACCACGTCATTTAAAACTTTCTGTCTTCTTGATAATGAATAATCGATAGAATTATTATTATTTTTTTTTTTTTGCTCTGTTAACAAGATCGAGGCCAGTCGTGGAGCAGGAGCACAAAGTGTGACTGTAAAACCGACTGGTTATAGGTTCGATCCCCACTCGAGGAGATGAAATATTTACTTAAATTTATATTTCTATTTCTTCGCTCTGGTGACCAGGCAAAGAGCGGCGTTGAATTCTGCTATTCAACACGCAATGCCTCCAGAATCTGGCAGAACGTGGGGAACAGAGTGTCTTAATACTAGATTCCCTCTGCCAACCCTGCTGTGTGCGGGATACAGAGTGAAGCTGATTTTTTTTGGGTAGAAGATAAAGTGCGGTGTTTGTTTCCGTTACTCAGCACGAGTTTCGTTTTGTTTCCTCTGCTATTTGTAGGATACAGCTTAAAGAAGTGACAAAAAAAAATTTGGATATGTTTTTATTAATTTTTAAAGCTACTAACCATTGTTACATATTCACATAGAAATTAACGCCGTATTTGTAATATGTAATGAGCCCCGAGTGACAATCGAACACAAAGACACCAGACACTTTTCATCTAAACCATAAAAAAGTAAATTTAAGCTATAATTCATTTATCAACGCTGACTTCCGCAACAACTCAACTAAACTCAACTCCAGAATAATTCAACGGAATAGGAACGGAAGTGTAAATCAGAACGGAGTGCCTTAACACTAGGTTCCTTCTGGCTACCCTGCTATCTGCGGGATACAGCGTGATGTTAAAATAAAAGGAATTCTACGGTATTTCAATATATTATATGAATGTTTAAGTTACTTAAATTCAAAGGCCCCGATATTTCAATAGAAATTCCCATCAAATAAATTGGTCAAAGGTCATTATAGAACATCACCAAATACGTGTGTGTTGAGTAACTGAAATTAGCGAAACAACGGCTGTTAATGTACTGTCATAGCATATTAGGCGTATCATTAGTTTTGATTGTACGAGATGAATCAGCATATATTATTACTTTTTAATGGAATGACTGTTGCAATTTACCTTTGTATGTATGTGCTGGGAATTAATAGAATAGAATGTCGTATAGGATGTTGAGGATCTGAGGCCAGTCGTGGTGCAGGGGTACAAGCGTGTGACTAGATGGGACAGGTGAGTTCGATTTCTACTTGAGAAAATGATATATTTATATGCTCATTTTTTGGTGTGGTGTTGGGGCAAAGCGCAGCGCCCGTCACTCAACGGGAGCGAAGTGTCTTAATACTAGGCTCCTTCTGCCTACTAGATGCGAGAAACAGCGTGAAGCTGAAAACATAGAAAACTGTAAATAACAACACTCTCACCAACCGACAAAAACCAAATATCACCAGACTTAATACCAGATACTTGCAATATTAGGATTTTTAAGAGGCGGATCAACAAATATCTTAAAAGATGGCAATATATTTATATTTCCTCTAATGCTGTAAATCTGCCTATGGGGCAGCGACAATCAGGTGATGCGAACTCCGCCAAACGAACTTAACACAAAATTTTCTGTACCCACCTTGCTATATGTCCAAAACTAAAAAACAATACCAATTTCTCCCGTTTCTCATAAAATCTACCTTCTAACTAGAAAAAACACCTATATATTTTTCGTAATAAGAATATTTTTTTTGCCACCAGTACAAAATAGTATGACTAACGCACGTCTTCGTAAACTGATTATACTCGGTCGGACGTAATGACTTTATTACCATTACAGTCAATTGATTCGAAATAACTGCGGGAAGAGCTCTGACCTTGGAGCTAAGTTGTGATATAAATCGTTTTGTTTTTATGTGAAATAAAAGTATTTTTTTTAGACTTTTTGCGAATGGTGAAATTTTATCCCGTCCATGGTTAGAACGGCGTTGAGTTCCGCTACTAAATACGTAATGTCTTGAATTCAAGCAAACTGCGGAGAAAAAGAGTGTGTTGATATTAGGTTATTTCTGCCTTGTTTAGATGTATGAATAAATATTTAGCATATTTATTTAGAAAACGTATAAAAAATTTAACCTAACAGGACTCGAACAAATTTTTATACGTTTTCTAAATAAGTATTTTTCTTTCCTAAGTGTGGAACACTTTAAAAATGATAAAAAAAAATATTTAACATTTTATATTTACTAGCCCACCCAAGTGCTTTATTTTTACTAGAAAAGATACATCTCAGCACATCTAACTTGAAGACACCCATTACACATAAATCTACCTTATATTTAAACGTAGCATATTTCCAACAGGAATGAAGACATTAACCTGTTCAAGGCGATAATACGTTCGTAATCGTATGCTATTTACTTTTTTTAATACCTTGACTAGATGCAGGCCATAATTTTAAACTTGCCTGTGTTCTTCTTTAACAATATGGTTATTATGAGTTATCCTTTCCTACACAAAAATTTAAAAAAAAAAAATTTGCTTCACGCTATATCCCGCACACAGCAGGGTAGGCAGAGGGAACCTAGTGTTAAGACACTCCGTTCCCCACTTCCTACACAGATTATCCTTTCTTTAATTTCACGCTCTATCCCGCATGATCAGGACAGGCAGAAGGTGCTTAGTATTAATACGCTCTGTTCTACATTTTCATCCAATTTTCGAAACTTTGCTTGTTGAGTATTTTTAGTTTAAGACAGTGGATTTTAATGTGGTGTAGATGATATATGATGAATCGGAATAGATGATTAATGATTTTTTTACATTTTTTAAGCATTATCACACACCTAGGCTAGAGAAATATTTTTTAGAATACATATAAAAAATTGTACGTAGCGGGATTTGAACCCGCGTCTCTTTGGAAACCGTCCAAGCGCTCTGACCAATATTTTTTACATTTTAAAAGCGAAGGTAAGCTTTTCTAAAAAGTATGATTTATGAGTTCAAATACGAATTTATTCTTATAAAATAGATTGTTTTCCAATATTGCAAGAAATATTTTCATCTCGGATATGAAATTATTTTTTATTACAGCATATCTTTACATATTCTTTCTTACACCACATTTTTAGAAATAATGTGAGTAAATCATAAAAATAATTTAAAATATAAAACTATGAGCAATCTTGTTGAAAAAATATATTTCTTAATAAATATAAAGATATTTTATTAGTACTGTTTTAATTTACAAATTTAGTGATAGTCGCGATATTGTATTACCTAAAACAATTTGGATCTATACCAACTCAAATTAGATTTTCAATACTGGTTAACAATAATTAATACTAATAATTCATACCCCTAAATAAGATTTGAACCCATAACCAGGTTTACTGATTATTCGAAATTTTATCAAAATAAAAGATATTCATACATCTACATCTCAACTCTTTCCTTATTAGAATTCCAAGCAAACTTTAAGGGCTGGTTCTGATAGGTATCTACGACTCTGATACCAATACGTGCTGCGAAATTTCGATCCTCAACTTAGGTAAGCTTGCGGTTATCTCGTCCCAACTATAGTTTTACGGCAACATTTGTTGTTACTGAATGTGACGTGCATAAATTATGGATATGCGTGTTTGTATTTGGCTTAAAGCTGATCGGAGATATTCTCTTGTTAGTAAATAAATAAATAAATCAGCTTCACGCTGTATTCCGGACACTGCAGGGTAGGCAGAGAGAACCTAGTGTTAAGACACTACGTTCCCCAGTTTTTGCCAAATTCTGGAGGCATTGCGTGTTGAGTTGCAGAACTCAACGTCACGCGTGTCCTCGACACCAGAGCGAAGAAATGGAAATATAAATTTAAGTAAATATTTCATCTCCTCGAATGGGCATCGAACCCACAACCAGTCGGATTTACAGTCACTTTTTGTGCCCCTGAGCCACGATTGGCCTCTTTCTGGTTCCCTTGTTAGTAACTATCTATATTTAGTAAAATTTCTAATTTTCTGTTGAGTGGGCTCTCAAAATTTTGTAATATGGAGTATCATACTACTACTTTTCGATCGATTCGAAAATTAAGAAACTTACTAGTTTCTTAATTTTCGAATCGATTTTGGTATATAATTTTTAAAAAGTTGTCGTGGTACATTATCTGACTCTAAATTTGTGACATAAATAATCTATTGTGCTTGCTTGTAACAAAACATAGCGTGTCGTGGAATTTCTCTTTCAAAAATTAGGCGGATCTCAGGAAACGGAGTGTCATAACACTAGGTTCCATCTGCTTAATTTGCTAAACGGAGAAAAGCTGACCACGACGAGAATTTGCTTCAACCACATTAGCTATACACATTTTAAGGCTACAATATTTTTTTTTATTAGATCTCTTCATTGATAAAATGTTGAGTGTAAAAAATATGATTTTAAATCATAAAATCAATTTAGTAGTTTCTGAGATCAGCGCGTTAACTCATACAAATCTTCCAGTTTTATAATATTAGAATGGAGTATAAATTAATAATCTTTTTTTGTTTTCTAAAATACTTGCTATTTAAACATCTCAAGTATTTCAATTTTGTCTTGAATCTTGATATTAGGACCGAAATGTTGAACCGAGATGATAATTTAATAAAGTATTTTGGCAAACTTCATTAAATTATGCTTAACTTACTTGGCTTCAATATATTTTATCCGACTAGATTATACGAAATTTGCCTAATATTATTAGACTACAGCCAGTTAAAATATTATAGTAGATATTATTACATTAAAAGTATAATATCAAAATTATATTTATATATTTTTATTATTTTTATTAGCTTCACGCTGTATCCCGCACACATAAGGGTAGGCAGAGGGAACATAGTTTTAAGACACTCCGTCCCCCACTGTCTGCCGAACTTTGGAAGCATTGCGTGTTGAGTGGCAGAACTCAACGCCGCGCTTTGCCTCGACACCAGAGCGAAGAAATGGAAATATAAATTTAAGTAAATATTTCATCTCCTCGAGTGGGGATCGAACCCACAACCAATCGAGTCACACTTTGTGCCACTGCGCCACGACTGACCTCAAAATTATATTTCATAAGCTATTTGACACACAGTAATTGGGAAATGCTAGAAGGATTTTTTAGCTTCACGCTGTATGCTACACGTAGCAGGGTAGACACAGGGAACCTGTGAACCTAGTGTTAAAATTCTATATTCCCATTAAGACACTTCCGTTCTCCCCTTCCTGCTAAATTCCGGAGGCATTGTATATTGAGTGGCGGCACTAAAGTCGCCTGCGCCACAACTGGCCCCAACAAAGAAAATAGAGAATAGGGTAACAAAGAAAGAGTTTAAAACTTTGAAAAAGACAACAGTGTTAACAAAAGCATTCGTCACACATTAACACAAACAACTTTCACGAAACACCGACTGTACCTTCATACCAAAAAAAAAAAAAAATCAAAAAAATCAGCTTCACGCTGTATCCCGCACACAGCAGGGTAGGCAGAGGGAACCTAGTGTTAAGACACTCCGTTTCCCACTTTCTGCCGAATTCTGGAGGCATTGCGTGTTGAGTGGTAGAACTCAACGCCGCGCTAAACCTCGACACCAGAGCGAAGAAATGGAAATATACATTTAAGTAAATATTTCATCTCCTCGAGTGGGGATCGAACCCACAACCAGTCGATTTTACAGTCACACTTCGTGCCGCTGCGCCACGACTGGCCTCACCTTCATACCAACAAGCAACTATTCTAAAAACTATGTCACATGAGACAAAAGAATAATCAAAGGTTGACTGACATGAGGTCTTATAGGCCCTCCAAAATTATCTTTGAAAAAATACTATCGGCGAAGTTAATAATACTTTTTTATTTTTATAAACGAAATTAAGCTTTAATTATTGGGTATTTAGGTCTAATTTCGATTGTATAAATAATAAAGCTGTCGAACAGTATGTGGCCACCGTACTCAGGAAATTAACAGACAACGATGACAAGTAACAAGTGTTCTTCACTAAATTGTTTTTTGCAGGTGTTTTTTTTTTTTTATTTTCTTTTATGATCCTATTGTTTTGTAATAAAGTGTAGAATTGAAGTGTTTGATAGTATGAATATGATTTTAAATTATTATTTTTTTTGGTTCACGCTGTATCCCGCAATACAGCAGTGTAGGCAGATGGAACCTTGTGAACACCCCGCTGTGAAAGCACCGCCGAATTGCCGACACGTGTTGAATAACAGAACTCAACGCCGCGTTTTGTCTTGTTATAAAAAAAATCAACTTCACGCTGTATCCCGCACACGTCAGGGTAGGCAGAGGGAACCTAGCGTTAAGACACTACGTTCCCCACTTTCTGCCGAATTCTAGAGGCATTGCGTGTTGAGTATCATATCTCAACGTCGCGCTTAACCTCAACACCAGAGCGAAGAAATGGAAATATAAATTTAAGTAAATATCTCATCTCCTCGATCGAACCCACAACCAGTCGATTTTACAGTCACACCTCGTGCCGCTGCGCCACGACTGGCCTCAATCATAAGAGGAGGGGATAAATAATTCATTCTTCAGAGTAGTAAATGAATCCACAATTATCACATTATATATAATGAGACACTGCTCTGCACATCTGTCTCATAAATTATCAAAGAATTTATGATTATAAAAAAAATATATATATTAAACATTGAAAGTTTATTAATAATGTTAATGAAGCACAAAAGTCTAAAATAATAGTTTATTTTAATCACACTTCATTATAAATTATTTGTTTTTTTAGTATCACGCTGTATCCCGTTCGTAACGAACAGAACCAAATGTTAATACACTCCATTGCCCACTCGTTATTTTCCAAATAAGAGAAAAAAAGACCGGATATGAACCGGCGTCTAAAAGAAACCGTCTACATCATTCCAAATCACTGATATTAATCCCACAAAAATCAAATAAATACTAATTTTTAATATTTTTAACACCAAAACTTCCAAAGCTTAGCAGTTACTTAGCTAACGAATGATATAGTCCAAGCGCTGATTGAGATAAATGCCGCTACATTTGCGCCATTAATAAATATTAACACAAACTAAACTGATTTATATGGGATTCTTTTAATAAATCTCTTCGTGCCAGCACTTAGACTATGTTCGTGAATATTCCACTTTATATATTTATATCGAAGGTATTATATTCTTATAGATGTTTTACTCGACTGCGACGAAATTAAAAACGAGTGTTATGTTTTTAGTACGTATGTATGTATGTTCGTTCCGTTGTTTCTTTGTGAAATGTCATTGGATTTGTTTCGATAACGTGAGTGTTACTGAATACATTGGTTTTTTTTTGTTTTATTTATAAAGTATTTTAATGTATATATGCGATTGTTGAGAATTCAAATATAACTAACACTAAGGTTTGTCTCTGATATGCACATTCGGCGGAAAGAGGAGAACGGAAGTGTCTCAATGGGGAACAGAATGTTTTAACACTAAATTCCCACGTCTATCCTCCTATGTGCGGGATACAGCGTGAAACTAGAAAAAAACAACGTTGTGTCTGCTGAGCGCTGTTATCCGCGAAAAGTGCGTGTTAATTATTAGTCTTATACGAATCGTCGCCTGCAACTTTGTTTGCATACATTTTATATTATAGAAGGGAAAATCTCGTTTTTCCAGTTCCCCAAAGAATTTTAAGGAATCATGTTTTAGCGCTCCTTTACTCTATAACCTTACTTATACATATTTAAAATCAGCTTCACGCTGTATAACACACTCCGCAGGGTAGGCAGGGGGAACCTTGTGTTAACATACTCCGTTCCCCACTTTCCGCCGAGTTCTGAAGACATTTCATATTGAGTGGCGGAACTCAACGCCGCGCTTTACCTAGACACCAGAGCGAAGAAATGAAAATATAAATGTAAATTAATATTTCATTTATTCGAGTGGGGATCGAACCCACAACCAGTCGATTTTACAATCACACCTTGTGCTCCTGCGCCACGACTGACCTTTATATACCTACTTATATATACTATTACATGCCAAATTTCAACCTTCTAAGTAAAGTAGTTTCATCTGTTTACTAGTTACTAGTTACTGAGTAACTGACAGACAGACAGTCAGTAACGGAAGAGTTTTATATATATAAGATTGTTTTAATAAATCTCATCGTGACCACATTTAGACTTAGGTCGTGATTACGTTCAGCTTTATACACGGAGGTTCATGTTACATAGAGCGTTTATTTATTTCTCTTTCCTTTGGTATGATTTAGAAAGGGAGAATTTATATTTTATAGATCCTTCTAATGATTGCATATCAATAGCAATATTTTGTAAATGTTGTTGTTTTGTTTTCAATATGCATAATTTATAGCGTGATTCTTTTAGTTTCAAGCTACATCCCGCAAAAAGCAGCTTAGTCAAATGGAACCTGGGAACCTAGTCAACTTCTTTCCCAATAAGACACTTCTGTTCCCCTGAACTTTTAGAAATAATTTAATTATTTATAAAAGTACGCCAAAAAATGTATTGTCAATACAATCCTAATCCACACTTCACCCAATTTCAACATATTATGTATCGAGGGGCAGAACTTAATACAATAATTTGTCATATCAGAGCAAAAAAAATAAAATAAATGAAAATAATATAATATAAATATCATCATTTCCTTAAACGAGTATCGAACTCACTACCCCGTCGTCGATAATATATATTTAAGTGAAGTGGAACGTCATCGTAATCAATAACTACAGTATGCAATAGTTGCGACTTCAAATTCAAAGTTAAAAGAAATTTAATACAACTTCATTAATTGTACTTACTTATTGGTTTAAAATTGATGTTTTTAAAATGGAAAATTATGTTATCAAATGGTCAACATGGTGGTGGTGGTGGTGATATTCATTATTAAAAAATATTATATTGGCTTTGATAATAATAATAACAATCTCGTTTATTTCGAAATTGAGTTTAAGTTTACAATAAAATATTCGACCATTCCAATAACAAAATGTGCAAAGTGTATTCGATACGACTTTTGAAATAGCCTCTTCTAAAGGCTTCCAATGCCTTCTCATCACCATTACGTTCTCCTTCCTCCAGTTTGATCCAAGAACCAGCCGTAATATTTTTAATTTAAGCGTTATTAAAAAAAAAACTAACACCTGCATGACTAATTCTCATGGAAAATACCTTTTATCCAACTTTATTCATATTAAAAAAAAAACACTTTTATTATTTAATCTGCAAAACCGATAAAAAATGTATTGCAATAAAATTAATAGTATTAAGAACTCAACGGATGGGAAATGATAAAAAAAGCGTTTGTGAGTAACGTCAATCAATTTAGCGTAAAAGTGCATCACTATGAAAAGGGTAAGCCGAGTGAAAACACCTCCTGGCGGGCATTATGCAATAACCGAAAGAAGTAAGGGCGACTATAATATGTCATAGTGGGTTCTGTATCTATTGATATAAAATATTTTAGAGGAAGTTATTGGTATTTTTCTTATAAAAAACTTTATTAAAGTGATTTAAAACAAAGAATAACATAACAATGAGGCCAGTCGTGGTGCAGCGGCACAAAGTGTGACTGTAAAACTGAATGGTTGTGTGTTCGATCGATTTATATTTCCATTTCTTTGCTCTGGTGTCGAGGCTAAGCGCGGCGTTGAGTTCTGCCACTCAACACGCAATGCCTGCAGAATTCGGCAGAAAGTGGGCAACAGAGTGTCTCAACACTAGGTTCCCTCTGCCTACCCTGCTGTGTGTGGGATACAGAGTGAAACTGAAAAGAAATAATAATAACATTACAAGTGGCGTTGACTTCCGCCACGTAACAAACGATGCTTCGAGAATTCCACGGAAATTGGAGAATGGCAATGTCTTAATGGGAACGGAGTGTTTTAACACTAGGTTCAATCTACCTACGCTGTATCTCGCATATAGTATATGCGAGATACAGCGTGAAGATAAAAAAACAAATACAAAAATTGTAATATAGCATTTATTATGTAATATGAAACCTTTTCACGGTACCCAAATATTTATGTATAAAAAACTACCTTTAAACGTCTCTATTCTAGTAACACGATGCGTTCGACTTCAATGAATTCAATTGAATAGTTATATCGGATTGTAGAAGATTAATTTTTTTCTTCTTCTATAAGTAACGTATATATTCTGAATATAAAGGAATTATGCTATAGTAGTATTTAGTGTGGATTCGAATATTTTAAGGAGTTGATCTAAACCGTTGTGGTAGTGTAGTGTCAATTATTAAAAAAAAATCTAGCTATATCAAAAAAAAAATAAAGAAATAATGTTTTTTTCTTCTGTACTTTTCGATAGAGACATTACGTATTCTGTAGCGAAACCCAAAACCGTGATGTGTCTATCAGAGTGGGGAAATAAAAAAGGAATGACTTCGAAAGGGTATCGAACTCACAATAATCACAGTAAATTTTATTTCTATAAAAATATTATATATATCAATTTTTTTCTATAGCCAGTACCAGTCTGTCGCAAATGTCTCCAGAATACGGCGGAAAGTGGGAAACGGAGTGATTTAACACTAAGTTCCCGCGCTGCCCTGATGTGGGTGCAATACAGCGTGAAGCTGATTTTGATTTTTTATTTTCATATCACTCAATAAACAATACCTCCAGAATTTATCGTAAAAGGGGAGCGAAGTGTCTAAACACTATGCTCACTCTGCCTACCCTGCTACATGCGGGATACAGCGTGAAACTAAAAAAAATATTACGTTAAAAGGTGAAAGTATACCTTTTTAACATAACATTACTTAATATCACACAATCCTCACACACAAAGGTCGAGGACAATTTCAGAGTTTTTCCAAGCTTTTTATAAAAATGTTCATTCAAAATATGAAAGCCCAAGTAGGTACTTTCTGCGTTTGTGAATATTTAAACCTTTGAGATTACCATGTTAGAGATGTTCATGTGTGAAAAAAACAATGTGATAATATAATGATTAAGGTTTCTTGGTAATATATTTATTTTTAGATAGAAATATATGTATAAATTGTATAGATAAATACTTATTTAGAAAACCGACCGACCAGCTCCTGGTCCCTTTCCAGGAGCCGCGGGTACGAGTCCCGCTACGTTCAATTTTTTAAAAACGAACGAAACTTGAAACGAAATTTGAAAGAACTAGTGTTCTACTTTGTGACACAATTATATTATGGCGTTAAGAATATTAAAAAATATTGTGACTTTTTATTAATTCTAGGCTTTAATATAAAATCTTTGTATTAATTAATTTACTTTTTAATTTTATAAATACTTTATCCTATACATAGCAAAGGGAACTTGTGAACTTATTTTTAACACACTCCGGAGGCATTGCATCTTGAGTGGCGGGAGTCGACGCCACATTTTGCTTCGTTACCAGAAAGAGAAAATTAAAATACTAAATTTTTTTTTTCTTCGCGTGAAAATCGAACTCATCGAAACACATTATTGAGAAAACGTATTAAAAATTTTAACGTAGCAGGAAACGTATAAAAATGTTTATACGTTTTCTTAATTATTATTAAGTATTTTTCTTTCCTTAGTCTAGATAAAAAATAGCACTTTACAGAAAAAAAAAATAGATTATCACATTTTTAAAATATAAACAAACCATGCACTGTAACCAAAAAAAGCTTATACCAGTACACCAGAAACGAGAATGCAAATATTTTGCAATATAATACAGACTACAAAAAGGACCATTCATACGACGCTCCATAAAGGATTCTTATGTCATATCCTTAATATTTTTTTAGTCTCACTCCGGGACATTGTTAGTTGTAAAGGGTAACAGAAGACGTAAGCTGATCTCTGTGTTTGGGGGCCAACATATTATTATATGCTTTTGTATTTGCTTGAATCGATTTTGATAATGTTTTGTGTTAAATTTTTGTATATATTTATACTAGACAGACTGTATGCGTAGTAGCACAGATTGTAAAAGCGATGGTTGGGGATTGGATTCCCACTCAGATGAGAAATTTATTATTAAATATTTTTTCTTCGCTCTGTTAAAAAGGCAAGCGCGGCGTTGGGTTCCGCCACTCAACACGCAATACCTTGAGAGTTCTTGGGAAATTTGAGAACGAAAGTGTCTTAATAGTTAGTTTCCCAGGTATGACTGTGAAACTGACTGGTTGGGTTCGATCCCCACTCGAGGAGATGAAATATTTACTTAAATTTATATTTCCATTTCTCCGCTCTGGTGTCGAGGTTAAGCGCGGCGTTGAGTTATGTCACTCAAGACAAACGGCACGGCGTTGAGTTATGCCACAAAGAAAATGGGGAACGGACTGTCTTAACACTAGGCCCTCTGCCTACCCTGCTGTGTGCGGGATACAGCGTGAAGCTGATTTAATTTGATTTTTTTAATAATAATATTTATTATGCTGTATTTTTTTCGAAATTGGTATAGAATTCTAAAAATGACTACATTTTAACTTATACAGACAAAATAAACAAAAAATTATAATATCGCAGTTTTTTTTACAAATATTTATCCCATTATTTACTTAGAAATCCTATTCTGTCTTATATGTCTTAACAATTGCTTCCCATATTCCATCAAAATAATCTAATATTATATTATTATAATATTTACTAATAATAATTATATATATTATGCTGTATTTTTTTTCTAAATTGGTATAAAATTCTAAAAATAAATACATTTTAACTTATACAGACAAAATAAACAAAAAATAATAATATCGCAGTTTTTTTTTACAAATACTTATGTCATTATTTACTTAGAAATCCTATTCTCGCTTTTTGCCGCCCCTTTCTAAACGTGATATCTTCTCATTTTGTTATGACTGTCGTCGTTGATATCTGATTACAGTAAACTAGTTTATGATATAGAATATTTTTATAGACCCTTCATATTGTCAATGTTGTTCAAATACATACAAATAATAGAAAATAACATTAAATATTCTATATATTTTAGTGCTTCTTTTTTGGGATCCACCGCCTTGCGAGCCAGTTAGTAAGCTGCTTTGAGTTGCTTTAACCGTTCAGATGAAACTTGAAAGCATCAGTGTTAGTTTATTCAGTACTGATTCATATTGAATATAAATTGTTTTTGTTGATAATTTCGATTTCAGACTTACGAGGCCTGTCGTGGTGCAGAGGCACAACCGACTATAAACGTTGTGGATTCGATTACCACATGAGAAAGGAAAATATAAAAAAAAATATTTCTTTGATCTATCGCCGAATAATGAGAGGGGTTGAATTTAGCCACTTAACACAACAGAACGTGGAGAACTGAGTGTGTCAATCTTAACACAATGGTCGCTTTGCCTACCTTGTTCTAAACGGGATTCAGGGTGAAGCTAAAAAAACCGTACTTTATTCTAAACTTCCTGCATCTCAGGAATGCAGCAGCACCACCTACACAGAAGAGAGTTTAATATCAGCATTCGATATGCAATGCCTGGAAAAATGGATATAGCGTCGGGAACAGAGTGTCCTAACTCTAAGTTCCCTCTACCACCCACCATCCCCCCCCCCCACACCACTGCTAAATGCATGAACCCAAATATCTTTTTCATTTCGTGAACTCTAAAAACCATATTACGCAATGTTCCACATTGTCATTTCTATAAAATTTATAGACATCACCGTGTTTGTGGTTTGTAGGATCCAAAGCTTTTGTAAGAACAGAAAGCTCCGGAAGTCCAATATTCTTTAAGAATTCGCATAAACGTATAAATGACAAATAATAATCATTGTATCTCGAACAATTGTGTAGACACTGCAACGAATGTTGCTTTAGAACCTTTTATGATCCACTTCCGTTATTCTATTTCTTGTTTTTTTTTTTTGATAGATTATGTCAATTTTTTTTTTGGGTTTCGGTGTCCTGTCTCTAGGTAGCGTCCTTTTCTTTTGATTTTGAATGGATAGCTGAATGTAACATTGTGAATGTAGTTTGGGTGTTAGACCAAAATTGCGAGATGCCCGGCGGCAACTCCTTCATCTTGTGTAGCTTCACTCTTTTCCCGGTAAATTTAGATAGGCAAATAAAAAATCGAGTGTTGAGACACTATCTTCCCATATTCGATAAATTATATAAAAAACTGATTATATAAACATAAACATTCCCGTTATATGAATAACAGCGTCAATAATAGATAATTGTAATAGTCTTAAAACTAAATATACATCGTCTTACTTCCCATGTTCCAAAATCTATTTAAGAGGGCCATTACGTATCGAAACGTATACGAGATACTTGAAGACCGATATAGTAATATAGACATCTAAATCATAGTTAAAAAGATACTATAAGTTTCAAGTGTTACTGTCAAAATTATGCTTTTTATTTATTAGTTGCCAGCTGGTTTAGCTGTAATAGATTGCTTGGTTTTTAGATATGATCATATGTATAAAAAAACGGTCAAGTGCGAGTAGTATTCGCCCACTAAGGGTTCCGTGCCAATTTCGGGATTTTAAGTCAATTAAAAGTAACTAGCTTTATATAAAATGACCTTCAAATTTAAGTTTATAATAATTAATCTGAAATATAAAAATATAAATTGACATTTTTCAGTTCCGGTAGCTTCTAGCTTCCGGCCAAATTTCACAATTGTAAGTCTATGAGAAGTATCCCATAGATCTTGATTACATAAAAGTTCATTAACTGAAGTTTGCGGTCGTATGCACTCTAAAAAGAAAATATAAAAATGTAAATAAATATTTCATCTCCTCGAGTGGGATCAAACCCACAACCAGTCGATTTACAGGCACACTTTGGCACCCTGCGCCACAACTGGCCTCACTAATACTTCTTATCGACTACTTATTTGGTACTTCCAGTTGACTTCAGCAAATCCATATAGCAAAATAGGCAGAGGTCTAGTGTTAAGACACACTATTTCCTACGTACTGCTCAATTTTCGACACATTGGATGTTGAGTGGTGAAAATCAATCGAGTTTTGGCCTTTTACCAGAGAAAAAGCGATAATTCATTCCCTCAAATAGGTTTCGAACCCACACATATATTATGAATCATTTCATAGCAATACTACAGCTGACTACATCCTGTCATCTAATTTTATGAAAAAAAAATGACAGGTAGACGTGGATAAACCTTCATCTTTGAAAATGTCAAACTTACATCTAAAGAATTCAAAGTTGACAAAAATGATAGATCATGGACAATGTGTCACATTACATTAGAATTGTATTACATTTTTTTCTTAGTTGCACACGTCACCCATATTTAGCAGAGTTAACAGTAGAAAATAGAGCTAGGACTCTTAGCTCTCAACTCTCCGTGTAATGTCAAGACGTTGCGTATTGAGTGTTAAAACTCAACTAACTTGGCTCAACGTAGATAGCAGAGTAGGGGAACCTGGGAACCTAGTAATATGTTTACAGTCGCACGCTTGTGCAGCTACAACACAAAGGCCTTAAGATGTAAATATCGCAACCACACGTTCAAATATACATTGCACAATTGAGCTACATTGATAACACACATAGATACATTTTAAATTATGAGACCGTCGTGGTGCAGCGTCACTATAAGCTCTACGGTTGTGGGTTCAATCTTGCAGAAATGATTATTTTGTATTCCAAAAGCGGCGTTGCATTCTGGCTCACAACACGTAATGTTTCGAAAATTGGGCAGAAAGTTGAGAACGGATTACCCAAAACTTGGATCCACCCGCCTATCCTACTAAACTAGAAAAAACGTGAAGCTGATTTTGTAATTTTTTCTACTTTACTACTAAATTTTCAATATACGATATCAAATTTAGTTCACATCGTACGTCCACCCCAAACTCAATAAAAAAATCACGCTGTATCTCGCACACAGTAGGGTAGGCAGAGGGAACCTAGTTGTTAAGACACTCCGTTCCCCACTTTCTGTCGAGTTCTGGAGGCATTGCGTGTTGAGTGGCGGAACTCAACGCCGCGCTTTACCTCGACACCAGAGCGAGGAAATGAAAATATAAATGTAAGTAAATATTTTATTCCCTCGAGTGGGGATCGAACCCACAACCAGTCGATTTTACAGTCACACTCTGTGCCACTGCGTCACGACTAGCCTCACACTAACTCAATAAAAGTTAAATAAAAATCAATCTATGAGAATATGATAGCAAAATTAAATTCTCGCGTTATACGAAGATATTGAAACAAAATGTCATCCCGATAAAACAAGGGTCCGGGCTTTTAAGAGCTACGTGAGCAATTTACAAGTAATTTTCAATACTAAAAGCTAAGCTTCTAACGTTTTTTTGTATCGTTATTGTCACGTTCAATACATTTTAGTTATTTTGTTGTTAATATTGTTTTATAGTGAATTAAAAATTGTGTGAATTAAAAAGTGCTACTGCATAGTGTAAATTCAACGGTTGTAGGTTCGATTCCCATTTGGGCATAGCTATATGGTAAGAAGGCAGAAAAAGTAATAAGTAGATTTTTTTTTGATATCGTCACTTTTACATGTAATATTAAAAAAAAATAGTGGAGAACGATGAATTTAACTATAATATTAACGAAAATAATAAAGATTTTATATGTTCTTATTTATCAAAGTAAAAAAGAAATCGAAAATTGCATCACCAAGTTTAATTTTTAGATTTAATAATCTTTTTAAAATACAACTAATTCAAATAAATCTATAAACTCAGTATTTGGTATGACACATATTACCCACAACTGAAAACAAACCTACTATTATCAATACAAAAACTACTGTGCATCTGACTCTACATTACTTTATAAGTCTTGTGGTAAAAAGTACACCCTCTTAAGGAAGTTAAAGGAACTCCTTATATGTACTGAAAAGCACGAGAATAAAATACAAACAATGAAAAAGCTATTATTCACAAATTCAATTTGTCGTTTCCATTCACGATCATTAGACTATTTCCGTTTTTCCCGTATTTATCCTTTTTTACATGACTTTCTGCACTTACTACCAATTTTGGAGACGTCGTTTGCCTAATGCGGTACATAACGCCACATTTTGTCTGAAAAGACAGTGTTAATAAAAAAATAAAGCAATAAACATAATTATTATGTAATTAATACAAAATGAGTGAATGAGTTTATCATTTTAAAAAAAAAGTTAAAAACTCGCGATGCAGGGGCACTCTCCTAACAAGACATGCGCGGCGTTGAATTCCGCCACTGCACGCAATGTCTCTAAAACTCCATAAACAGTGGGGAACGGAACTGTCTTAATAGAAACGGAAAGTATTAACATTAAATTCCCACGCGAAAAGCTAAAACAAAATATATCTTTTTTGAAAACAGCGACAGATATTCTGCTCCAACCAGAGATATCCAATATGGCTTATATATTTAGTGATTAAAAACTAAGAGAATCAAGTGATAGTGACGCATCTCTCCACTCTACATCTCTCTGCAGTCTATAATAAAATCCAACACAGTATAAATTGGGACAAACATCTTAATGGTCATAGCAAGCTAACCCATTAATTAGCTAGGGAATAAATCTGAGAACAAATAGAGCAATTATAATAAATTTTCATTCGGTTTATTTAAAAGCCATCAGATTGCAATGTTAATTGCAATCTAGATAAACAAATAAAGAATAAAATTTATTACTCAACTTTAAGTCCATGTAGGGACTGTCAATGCGACGGTTGTGGGTTCAATTCTCATTGATGGGTATGATGTGTTGATTTCCGACGTTTCGTATGTACTGTTTTAAAAAATTTAATGGAAAGTATAGAACGGAGTGTCTAAAAAGCATTTTCTCAGTATTTACAGTATAATATTTTATATTCATATTCATATTTTTCTACTCAACACGCAATGCCTCCAGAATTCGGCAGAAAGTGGGGAACGGAGTGTTTTAACACTGGGTTCCCTCTGCGTACCCTGCAGTGTGCGGGATACAGCGTGAAGCTGATTTTTTTCTTTTATATTCATATTTCTTTCTTATCCCCACAATTTTAAATAATGTATTATTTCAAAATATAAAAATATACCTCTGCATTAATTGCGACTTATATACTGCATCATAGTATTGCTATAAAAACTTATACGATTTTATTGTAGCCTAGAGCATAATCATAAATAGAAAGCGAGCTTTAAAATTATTCACGCAAAGTAAAATGATATATGAGAAAGTTCAGATACAGTTAATATTGTATTTAATTTGTAATTACAGTTTATATTTAACTGTTATAACTTAATTAAGAGATTAAGTTTTAAATTTCACTTATTACTTAAGTATTTCTTATGTAATACATTTTTTTTTGTTTTAATTATTTTTTTTAACGGAAAACAGAAAGCTTGATGTCAAGACATTCTTCTATTCTTTACTTTCGACCTAAATTTTAAGACATTGTGTGTGGCAGAAGTCATCGCTGCGCTTTATTAAGTTTATACAATTAGACTAAAACATAGAAAATAGGTTTTTTTTTCTAGCTTCACGCTGTATTAAGCATAGCGGGGTAGGCAGAGGAAATATAGTATTAAGTCATTCCATTCCCCATTTTCCGAGACATACGCGACGCCCTCCTTTATTTATTTTTTTTAGTTTCAAGTTGTATTCCGCATAGAACAGGGACATAAGAGGAAACCATGTATTAAGATACTCCGTTCCCCACTTTCTGCCGAAATCTCGCAAAGAGCAAAACTTAACGTCGCGCAGAGCGAGTAAATAAAAATACTAAACAATTGACTTCTCCGTGCGGGAATAGAACACACAACCATCAACTTAACAGCTACACGCTTATGACTCTGAAACGGCTAGCCTCTGTATTAAATATTTTATATATATTTTCTTAGCTAGGAAATGCAGTATAGTTATACAATAAATAAAGATAAGATACGATATCCTTAAGAATAAATATGATAAAGTAAACTCTAGTTGAAATATTTTTCAAATGCAGTTTAAAACAGCTCTATCTCCAACTGCATGCCGGTAATATATATCATTTTGTTCATATATTACTTTAATTATAGGTATAGAAGAGTAGGCAGAAAGATAAAAGTATTCAGACTCCATTCTTCATTTTAATTTAAAGACATTGTGAATTTAATGGTAGAGTTAAACGCCGCGCTTTGTTTACTCTGACTAAAATCAAAGATATTTTAAGTATAAATGATGAGAGAGAGAGAGAGAGTCCAATCGTGGCGCAGGGGCAAAAGTGTGCTACTGTCAACGCGATAAGTTGTGGGTTCGTATCCCATTCGGGAAAATGTTATAGTATTTAAAATCTTTATTTCCTTGCTCTGGTAATGAGGTAAAGCGCGTTGAGTTTCGCTACTCATTGAGACCCAATGCCTCCAGATTGTGGAAAGTGGAGAACAGAAATATTTTAATTTAGATAGAGAGTCTTAACACTACATATCCAGGTTCCCTATACCTACTCTATAAGCGGAATACAACGTGAAGCTAAAACATTATGAATATTGAACCCACAACCATCGCCTTTATAATTACTTCTCTTAATTTATATTCTAAAATATAGCTAAGTAAATACAGAATAGGCGTTAACCAATGTAATGTATTTTGTAACAAGAGTTACAATTTGAGGCCGGTCGTGGCGCAGCAGCACGAAGTGTGACTGTAAAACCGACTGGTTATGGGTTCGATCCCCACTGGAGGAGATGAAATATTTACTTAAATTTATATTTCCATTTCTTCGCTCTGGTGTCGAGGTTAAGCGCGGCGTTGAGTTCTTCCACTTAACACGCAATTCCTCCAGAATTCGGCAGAAAGTGGGGAACGGAGTGTCTCAACACTAGGGATTCCCTCTGTCTATCCTGCTGTGTGTGGGATACAGCGTGAAGCTGATTCTCTTGATTTATATTCTAAAATATACCTATATACCTAAGTAAATACAGAATAGGCGTTAACCAATATAATGTATACTGTAACAAGAGTTACAATTAAGCCTCAGACAATGTATGGCTCGAATCGAGTCGGTGACAACTTAATTTGTTATTAAAGATTTATAAGACGGCTATAGAATAGTAATGTAATGATATCGATAATTCTGAACGGTGAATGTGATTTTCTTAGGGTTAATAATCGATTTTGAATGTGAAAATTTAAATATTAACGTTTTTTATGTTAATGAAATATTTTTTTTTTTCATTTCTTCGCTTTGGTGTCGAGGCAAAAGCGCGGCGTTGAGTTCCCAACACGCAATGCCTCGAGAATTCGGCGGAAAGTGGGGAACGGAGAATCTTAACACTAGGTTTCCTCCGTCTATTCTGTTGCGTGCGGGATACAGCGTGGAACTGATTTAATCTAAATTTCATTTTAACTTATCTTATCATGAACATTAAGCAAAGTGACTCAGCTTTCTATATAAGCTCCACGTCGTATGCTGCATATTACTCTCTGTTACTAAATAGGCAGAGAGAACCTAGTGTTAAGGTACTCCGCTTTAATTTTCGAGACATTACTTGTGGAGTGGCAGAACTCAACACCGCGTTTTATTTTGTTACAAGACCGAGGAAATTTAAATAATTACGTAAAACCCCGAGTAAGAATTGAACCCATAACTAATGCGCTTACGGTGCTGTACCACTAAGCCAAAAAAAGCTATATTATTAGTACTTCGTTGCTAACTCATCGTCCGTTTGGATGTCTGAAATTGGAATCAAACCTACAACCATTGTATTTACAATGAAATATTCTATTTATAAAGTGCAGGACATAGAAACGTACCACAAAATTTCCACTTTAAGCAAAACTGTGGAAGATAACAAAATCGATAGAACTCTATACGATTCTCAATATCGAAACGCCATTAAAATAACTTAAACATTAACAAACAGAACAAGTATTTCTAAATTGCGTGTCCAGACACAGATTAGGTCTTTAGCACTTAATAGTAGATAGGAAATATATTTCTTAATATATAATAATTTTAATAAAAGGCACATAAAACTTTATTTCTTTGGAATTAAGTCGAGATTTGTGAAAACTTATTTTTGAAATCTATCTCGTGTTTAGTTTACAACTAATTATTGTGGTGGCTTTAAATTTTCTTATTGAGATTTTAGATAAGTTTTGTTATTTTACATATATCTATAGTTTATAGATGTTGATAAGAATTGCGTGCTTAAATGAATTTCTGGCGTTGAGTTCCGTCACTCAACACTCCGTTCTACCTATCCTGTCCATGTGTTCAGGACATATCCTGCATGTATAGCGGAGAGAATTCATTATAAGGAATTTGTTGTGTAGAATACATTTTATTTTAAAAAAATAATATTTTTCATATATTATTTCATATTCGTTGAGCTAAGACATACCTTTTCCCATTTTCCTCCAAGTTTTGAGAGATTGTTGAAAATATTTGTGATTATCGTGGTTTCCATTATTAACATTTTCAATAATTTTAAATTTATGTTTTATTTGATAGTTAACCTACTTACATTATACACAAATTTATTTAATTAAAGTGGTCTTAAACTTTTGGCCGAGAGTGTATGCATAAAACTAGAAATATGAAGTTTTACACTAGCTAATATACCTATAAGAAACCTGATCTATATTGATATAGTAAATTATAATAGCCAATTTACAGCTTGTTATCTGATAGAGTTGTAGAACATAGATTGCATTTTAATATGACTTTACTATAATATCTAAGTGAACGGCTAAGGAACTGGTTACATAATATTTCATTAAAAAACAAAGCACTGAAGGTATATTCAAAAACATTTTGTTTTGAGAGTTGGAACTCAACACTGTGTTTTGTCTGATATGTGCAGATTTATGTGTGAGGGATGGGATGAGATGTATTTTGGTAGAAAGTGTGAATTTAATATTATAAGGCTGAAGAGTTATGTGCTCTAATTTCATAAAATACTGGTTCGATATATTTCTTCTTTATGCTCGTCCATTTATCTAGGAAGGCTATAAGTTATACACTATATTGCATAGTGTTAACGCTTTCAATGTAAGAACCTATGTCTGCAGTAAAAGTTATCTCCGGTACTCAAATATGTCAAGATTTTGTCATATACTACTAATAGGTAATTCCATTTGACCTCGCACACGAAGCCTCAGATAAATGTATGTCAAATATAATATAAAAAGTCCCTATTTTTATCGATACCCAAAAAATATAGAGCCATCTGACAACAGGAAGACGGACTATGATATCTTATTTTTTCTATACATTTCACTATCCATACCAAAAAAAAGCTCTACCAAGCATCCAACAACGAAATTATCAACAAACTGACATCACCATACACTTTTATATTTATATATTTATTATACATACATTTTTCTTGCTCTACCTCCATAGCTACTGTAGAGTATGAGAGGGATATATGAAATATTTTATCAGTCCACGTCAGTAGCTCGGGCTTGATTTATCAATTACTTATCAATTTGTAAATAACATTCGACGTGTGGATTTTATTAACTGGAAACTTGTAATGGATTAGAACACACTGACACATGGCAACTGATAACGTTTGATCGATGGTTGTATGGGGTTTTAATTTTTTTTTGTATGGATTGTGTTTTGACGCCTGTGGTAGAGAATAATAGAGTTTAACATGGTTGTTTTTGGGTATGTTTGGGTGAGATTGGAGTTAAAAGTGTGTGGGGACATTGGTGTATGACCACTAGCGACCAAATCGCGACTTCGCCTGCTAATAATTTTTGTAAAATCTTCACGCAAATTGTATCTTATGTGTTATTGACAGATGATGATTAGTAAGGCTAAATGACTGTGAAATTTCTTTTGAATCCAAAATGAAACGAAAATGGACCAATATCCATCCACGTAAGCAAAAAACATTTATGATATTCAAAACAAAGGACAATATATAGCTAATAATAGCTTAGGTTATTATTTTAGGATTATAAATAGGCAAATATTAAAAAATATAAAGATAGAGAAAAATAGTAGCACTAGAAACAGCATGAAATCAAAAAATAATAATAAATAAAATCTACGTATGAAATAGAAATAGGGCCTTTCTCTTTTGGTAATGTAATTTTTTTGCGTTTTTTACGCTCAAAAGGAACCTTGTACTTTTGAAACACTATATGTTAAATGGCGTAATTCAACGTCGTCTGAAAAATACATTTCACCCAACATTCAAATCTATAACTAAAATACTGGAAAGCACATAAACTATGATATGATAACATTACAATATCCAACAGATATGATATGTGATAGGAATACAAAGGCTATATATTCGCTATATCGAGCGCTCTCAAGGGAAAGTAAAACTTATATATAACTATAACAGACATTTTGTACCATGGTTTATTATTGTTAAATTTTTATTTTATTAACATTTTTATTTTCATTTGTTCGCTCTGGTGTAGAAGTAAAGCGCGGAGATGAGTTCCGCCACTCAACACGCAATACCTCCAAAATTCGGTGGAAAATGAGGACGGAGTGTCTTAACACTAGGTTCCCTCTGCCTACCCTGCTGTGTGCGGGATACAGCGTGAAGGTGATTTAATTTTAATTTTTTAATTGTATATTTTGATTTCGAGATGGTCGTGACGCAGTGGGACTGTGTACGGGGCGACAGTTGTGGCGTCTATCCTTACTCGTGGATTTACAATTAAATTATTTAAAACTACGTAAAATTATTATTTACGTCAAAACATATGTAAAAATAAATTAATATAACATAAATTATTTATGATAATATTTTTATAAAAAGAATTATATTACCATCATAAATAACAATATATAACTGAAAATATTAATATAAATAATATTCTATGTTAGGAAAAGCACAGGTTGCTTTATATTAGCTTGATCGTATCTCTTCAAAGAGCTAAAACCTTGAAAGCCTTAAATCACGGGCAATCTATCTGAGCACCGGGTACTATAAAAATAATAATTCGTCTCAGTCAGTGACACAGTCCATGGGATAAGCGAAAGCGAATAGATTTTTTTATCATAATTTTATACGTTTGTATATAATTTTTAAATTGATTTTAAATTTATCACATATTAAAGTCATTGTAACTTTAGAAAATGTATTGATAGAAATATCTATGTAAAGGCCGTCGTGGCTCATTGAGAAACACTTGACTGTAATGGCAATGTCTGTCGATTGGATCTCATTAAAAGAGAAGAATCAATAACTCTGGTAACATAAACAAAGCACGGCGTTAGGTTTCGCCACTAATACGCAATACCATTAAAAATGTCAGAAAATGAGTAACAGTATTTTACCACTAGGCCACTGTCGAGCTTGCTATATACGGGGTACAGCGTGAATATAAAAAAAATTATCTATAGAAAAAATTGAGAATATACTCCGTATATTGACACTATCATGAACTTTTTGCTAACATGTATTTTATATATACTTTTGTAACTCAAATGAAATAAAAATAAAAATAATATTCACCATCCGCTTTTCACTTATACCACGCTACAAAAACGCGTTCGTGATCCCTGGACCAACCGCGTGGCGTCCTAATATCCCTTAGAGAGCAACCGCTTGGTTTTCATAAAACAGAATCTTATCGTAAATTATACGTAAAGGTAAAGTGTTTGAAGATTGCATTTTAAGTGAACGGATTTTGATGCAAGTTTGGATGAGTATTTCTTGTCTAGAACTAGTAGGTACTTTAATATTATTTTTGTTTTTTTTTTACAGCTTTACGCTCTATCACGCATATAGTAGAGTGCCTTAACATAGTGTTAAAATTATCTGTTTTCCATTTTCAGTCAAATGACAGAGATAATACGCGTTGAATGACGCAACTCAACGCCGCGATTCGACTTGTTACTAGAGAGAGATAATAAAAATAATGTATTACCCTGAATGGGAATCAAACCCAAATCCATAACGTTGTGGATTCGACTCCCACTTGCTGTGGAACATGACAAAACGCTTAGCTGAGCTCCGCCATTCAACATGCAATGCCTCCGGCTTCGGCGGAAAGTGGGATACGGAAGTGTCTTAATGAGAACGAAATGTCTTAACGCTACAATCTTGCGTTAACCCGCTAGGTGCGTGATAAAGCGTGGAGAGAAAAAATATTATTGTTTTACTTATTAGAACAGATGCGGAACAATTATTTTACAGACAGACGCCGTCCTACTCCGTGACGTGACTCCATGACGTTCTCTTTAATAACATTATAAATCTATATCTGTAAAAAAATGATTAAAATAGTTAATTCTATACTGTTTATTAGAAAAGCGAGTGACAATAATAACTATCTATTACTGCTTATGCTTTAATTAAGAAATTTTATTGAATTATTCATACGTTGAAAATATCATATTATTTTATTTTTACCACCAATTTGATACAAGCTTATAACATCAATTTTAATATACTTTACGACTCCTTTTTTGCAGGAAAATAAACAAAAGTATCAAAATAAGGTTAGCAGTTTCCAAAAACAATCAAACATAATACTAGTAATTACAGCGCTTGACCTCGAAAAAATACCGGTTTTGGTCGAGCCAGTGATTAAGTGATCTCCCGTTGTTAGACCGATTCCGAGTTAATTTCTTAATTCTCTTGGTTCCCCGGAATTCCTCATTTTGTTCCCATCTTAACATTCTGTCTCAAAACTTGAACAATTTTTCTAATGGAGTTTCAGAAAGCTCGTGTCGCAATCAAAATGCTTTCTTTTGTAATAATGGTCGTCTTTAATACCAGTTTGTTTTGTTCACGGCAAATATCTGTAGAGCTCTTGGAAATTCACATTGTTGGGAGTTCTAAAGTTTTGTTTTTTGTATCTGTGTATGAAATGGTTTGTGTGCGAGTGTATATTTTTAATTGTGAAATTAAAAAGTTTGTATGGCTCAAAATGTAGCACAATAAGAAAATTGTAATAAATAAAAAAATAAATAAATAAGTAGGCAGAGGGAACTTAGTGTTAAGACACTCCGTTCCCCACTTTCTGCTGAATTTTGGAGGCACTGCTCCCATTCAGGGAGAACTCAACGCCGCGCTTGTCCTCGACATCAGAGCGAAGAGATGGAAATATAAATTTAAATAAATATTTCATCTCCTAGAGTGGGATCGAACCCACTACCAGTCTGTTTTACAGTCACACTTAGTGCCGCTGCGCCATGACTGGCCTCAAATTGTAATAAGATTCATTTAGTTTTGGCGTATAACTAGAACAGATGAATAACAAACAAAAAAAAACGAAAACTCTATCATTTTGCCGTGAAAAACGGAGTGTAAACTGGGTTTCCTCAGACTTCCCTGTTATTTACGGTATACAGTGTGAAGGTAAAAAAAACAATCAAGTGTGAATCCCCACCGAGGGTTCCTTACAAATTTCAGGATTCTTGGCCAACGGGAAGTAGGTACAACGGGTGTATGCACTTATTTTCTATGTAATGAACTACAAATCTTAGTGTGCAAAGATTTTTTTTCTATCTATAAACTTTGACTTTTCCGATTTTCTCTTTATTTCTATTATAACTGTCCTTGTCGATTGACATTGACATAGGAGCTTGAAGTTTCGTATGTTCCAAGAAATAGTAGACCTGAATTTTTAATATTAAGTTCAGCTTGATACCTCCAAACCACGCAATCTCGAGATAAATAGTATTGACAGACGGACAGACAGACAGTATAACAGAGTGAAAAACCACAAAACTCTAAACAATATAGTGACATAATACCAAAAAAACACACAAAATATACAGATATAGGAAAGAGTAAATAAAATCTAATATCAGATAAGTGTGATGTGCAAGACAATGGAGTTACGAAAGCTATTTCGTCACTGTTTGACGTATATTATTTTTGTCTTCAAAGAAAAATTGTTTTGTATTGAAGAGGAAAATCGCTTTTTAAATACATATGGCGCTATATTGACATAATTAAGAACGTCTTAGGCTAGTTGTGGCACAGGGATACAAGCGTGTGACTGTTAATATGACGGGTTGTGGGTTTGATTCTCGCTCGAGAAAAACTTGTCGTATTTTGAAAATAGGCAGAACGGAATAATGATAAGTAAATCTCTTCCTTACACACTATTCTCTTATTTCCGTTGATAGCTACACTATTAAAGATAGTAGATATAAATATCTACTACATAAAAACCTTATTTTGATTTCATTGAACTTACTGTAGCAAGATACTATCACTCACTAAACAACAGTAACCGAAATTTCGAAAAGAAAAAGAAAACTAAAACAGAATTCATGACTTTTACCTCAATCCAAACGAACCCGCGACCCCTCAAATGTCAGGCAAACGAAACATTAATCTTAAAGCTACGACCTTGTCACTCCAAGGGCTCGTCTCCATGACGGTATGGATTCCGAGCATCGACGCGACGCGACGTCGTGATCGAGATGTCAACGTGACGTTTTTATCTACACTCCTATACCTACAGTTTTTTTAACTTTTCCCAATGTTCTTTACATTTTTATTTTACGATTGGAATTTTAGAGGTTTTAGTGTTTTTGATCTGTAGCTTTATTATTTAAGGATTTAGTATCGTGGCCAATTACTAAAAATGGTAATATAAAACTTATCGATAGTCCAAATTTGGACATAACAAGGAATTTTTTTCCTAAATAAATGAATTTATTAATTTAAATAAAATATATAAAGCTACATAATTTTTCTTATTAGCATATATATATACGTATATACGTTACTATTTTACCAGTCGCGCCAAGAATAAATTATTAATTGGTGACTATGAACATAAAATCTGAACAACTCAATTATAAAACATTGAATTCCATTCTTGTAAACACAATAAAGTACTTTCCCATTTTACAAAGCAGGGGAAGACAGATGCACTAAAACAATAAGTGAACGCAGAATGTAATAACGAAAATATTAAGCCAAAACACACAAATAGCGGTAAGGCACGGATTCAGATTTCACATTATGATGATTCTTGACATTTGAAAGCAGAATATTTAAAATGTTCATCTCAAGACAATGTGGATCGTAACGTGAACAATTTTAAGGTTCAAAATGGTTCCAGCTTTGAACTTTCTTAGTTAAAGTATGAACCGAACGTCAAATCGTAGGGTCAAGAGTTTCAACGTTATACATGTTGGGTATTCATTTAAATACATTTAACAAGCATGAAATGGAGGTTCTTTAGTTTTCTAATATACTGTATATACTTGTTAGAATATAATGTTATAATTAGTTACTTCTTTAAAAAGACTTTGATTTGTTGATGTTGTTGAGACGAGTTTTTCTGTTTTGTGTTTGAAAGTTTGGAGTAAAGTTTGTTGTTTCCCTTTCTCATCTTTAATTGGATTTTTGTTTGAATCAAAGGTTATTTTTATTTACTGTATAATGTTCTTGTAACAATTGTGGTGAAATGATGAGAAATTAAATTATAATGCCGTTGTACGCTTTGGTTGTGGATTCGATTTATAAACTGTGAAATATTTATCTTTTTATCCTCTCATTCCTCATTCTTCTTTTGGATACAGAAGTACTGCATTGAATTTCACCATTCAACTCGCAGTTATTTTATAACGAACGACATGTTGTATATTACAACATGTCGTAAATATAAGTTATTTAGAGAAGGAATTTTTTTTTTCAGCTTCACGCTGTATCCCACACGCAGCAGGGTAGGTAGAGGGAACCTAGTGTTAAGACACTCCGTTCCCCACTTTCTGCCGAATTCTGGAGGCATTGCGTGTTGAGTGGCAGAACTCAACGCCACGCTTAGCCTCGACACCAGAGCGAAGAAATAGAAATATAAATTTAAGTAAATAAAGAAGGAAAATAAAATTAATAATTTACCGTAGGCAATTTGTTGAAAACTATTCTAAATATTTAATTTATCTTCTGAATTTATAACAGCTTATTATACGTAGATTATAATATCCATAGTAGGTTTAAATCCATACATCGATTTATAAGCATTATGGTAAAGCCTTTGGGAAATATCTTATTATATACTACGGAACGATCTAAATCTATTCATATTCAGTGCTTCAATATGCTTGAACTTCTCATTTGTCTCTAGAGGCATATTGTTAGATTTAAAAATTTTGCTTATTTTATTTTCTGTATGAATTTTATCCATTGCAGTTTTGAGGTAATTTATACTCTTATTCGTTAAGCTAATATAGAAATCTCTATTTTTTCTGGCATTGCGTGCATTTTGTCTTACCGAAATAACATAGTGTAGAATGTTAAAATTTGAGCTCTGAGAGGGAATTTTTTGAAATTCTAAGAGGAAAGGAAACATCGGGATTTAAGTTTTATAGTTAATACAAACGAAGTCGCGCGTGGCCTCTAATTAAAATAAAAAAAATGTTGAGGCCAGTCGTGGTGCAGAGGCACAAAGTGTGACTATAAAATCGACTGGTTGTGGGTTCGGTCCCCACTTGAGGAAGTAAAATATCTATTTATATTTATATTTTTATTTCTTCGCTCTTGCCGAGGCAAAGCACGGCCTTGAGCTCCGCCACTCAACACGAATGCCTCCAGAACTCGGCGGAAAGTGGTGAACGGAGTGTCTTAACACTAGGTTCCCTCTGCTTACCCCGCTGTGTGTGGGATACAAAGTGATTTTGTAAGCTTTAATTAATTATCTTAATATAATGTGTGCACAGTCAGCACCAGCTCTAGAACGTCATGAGGTACAAAAACAATAGATAATTTTACATACACTACTTTGGTATAGGTAGGTACACATGTTGCGGTTTAATTGATCATTATTCCTGGGAATGTTACCCGGGAGACATAGAAGATTTGTGTGCCGCATTGTATTATTGGCTTATATGACAATATTGTAATACTATATTACCTGCTATAGATAATACCTAAAATATAAATATATAATTTTTTAGAAATGTTGTGCTCTTTTCCTATTCTCTAAGCTTCACGCTACAGGTTCTTATATAACAGGCTAGTCAGAGGAAGGCTTGTGTCAAGACACTTAACCGATTTTCGAGAAAATGCGTATTGAGTAGCAGAACTCCAACGCCTTGGTACATTTATCAGAGCAGAGAGAAGAAAATAATTAAAATGTAATCATTTCGTTTCAACACGCAATGCCTCCAGAACTCGACGGAAAGTGGAGGAACGGAATGTCTTAACACTAGGTTCCCTCTGCCTACCCTGCTGCGTGCGGAATACATTATGAAGCTAATTTAATTTAATAATTTCGTTTACAGTCAGACACTATGTAAATTCTGCGGCTTTCTTTCCAAATATTTTTTGATGATAATTATCATACAAAAATAATTTTTAATGATACCCACACTTCTAAATCAGTTTTTTTTTGTGAACTACCCGTATCAAATATATAAATGAAGCAATCTATAGATTGAGGTTGGATTTGTGAACAATTCTTCAGCTTTGTTTCGGCGTTATAAAGAAGGTGGCAGGTCGTAAACGTCGGCTTTATTGGCATTACTCAGTTTGTTTATACCTTACTGGATTACATTGATTGATTCGAGTTGATACAAATAAAGATTCTTGTTTTAATGCTTCCTTTCTGTGGTATTGTATGGATTTGCTTTTGTTATTTTTTTATATTGTGGGAGAATATAGTCACTCCAGACATTGCTTCAGAATTCGGAGAAACTTGGTCATCAGAAATGTCTGAATGGGAACCAAATTTCCTAACACTAGATTTCCAAGGTTCCCTTTGCCTACCCTGATATGTACATGATACAGGATGAAGCTAAAATATTATAAATAACGACAAAAAACTTTAAAAGTCAATGTATATTTCATATAAGATTTCTGTTATTTATTTTCATATTTTTTTCTATTATATCATTTTGAAAATTTCATATTTACGACAAACAAATTATTTAAAAAGATAAAATAAAATATCACAATTGAAATTTACCTTTCCACCGCGTTACTCGTAAAAACTGTGATATTACGTGCTGAACGCTGTGCATACAGCATTAACATTGTTTATTATTCATTTTATGATTGTAATAAATAACATTTTTTTTATTTATTTATATTCACGCATTCCTCTTCTCATTTACAAGTACATTTCGTTGAAAAGACGGAGTGACATTTTATTTTACTCTCCGCTGTATGAACATTGGTCATAATGAGAGAGATGAAATGAGATAAATAATGTTTTTTAGCTTCACATTATAATCTGTTTATACCAAAAACGGATTCCACCGCAAAAGAGAACCACCAAGAAATGGTTTTATATTTTGTATTTACTGCAATCCACGACTCTATTTTAACTCTTTTTGCTCATTTGGTCCTTTCGCTTACTACTACTACTTATTGGTAGTAGGCCGAAAGGACCAAATGAGGAGAAACACCGCGCTGTGCCTCGACACCAGAGCAGAGAAATGAAAGTATAAATTTAAATAAATATTTCATTTCCTCGAGTGGGGATCAAACCCACAACCAGTCGAGTTTACAGTCACACTTTGTGCCCCTTGCGCCGCGACCGGCCTCATTACCATTAAATATGTGGTTCATATTTTAAAATACAAAACCATATAAGCATTTTAAAAGAAAATTACATTTAGAATCAAAGCAGTTAATAGCCGTACGCCTAGCTTCAAAATATATTCCACACAAATATATACTGTATTTATCAATATATAGAGTATAAATTTACTTAACAAAAATCTTCCTCCATTCGTACCAAAAAGTTCCCTACGCCTGGTTAATTAAGACATGGATTATCAAACGTTTTTTGGGCAATAAATAAAGTTATAATCTATATATACAATATAGGCGTCTCTACAACACTCTATTATCTTTTAGCTTAGAGTACTGCGTTTCTTTGATCCATCCATATCCATTTACGTAATGTCTCTGTGATACTAATGCACTGTCAATTCTTAGAGTTCCGTACGACTTATGCAATTTTGTAATTTATAATGTATGTTTGTTTGTTTGTTATATTGATGTAAGCTATGGAACTGTAATTTATGGATATTTTTAAATGTATAAAGTTAAATCGTAGTATGATTGTACGGTCAAATCTTTCTAGAAAAATATTTATAGTTATAATAGGTATACGTCTACTAACAGTTTCTACTAATATGAATAGCTATTAGTAGTAGTAAAAACTGTTAGTAGAATAAAAAAAAGTGAATAAAAAAGCTAGCTAAAAGCTGTTAGTAATAAAAAAAGCGAATAAAAAGAATAAAAAAGCGAAGAATTAGGTGTTGCATCTTTTAGTTCTTTGGTTGTCTAAAAAATTAAAATAAAAGTCTTAAAATAAATAAAAAAAAGTAAACACAAAGTTCTTTAAAATAATTTATTCAATAATATTTATTTAACATAAAAATTCAAAATATAAATCCTACAGAACCCATTTTCGATTTTGTTTCTACGAATCTTGTTTTACCGATAAGCTACATAGAAGAGTAAATTTAACATTAAGTGATCCAATATTTAATGTGTTTTAGAATTTTGACACTGATACCTTTGTTCTTTACAGGTAAGTACGTGATTTTGATCTGATGCTTCTGAGTGGGTGTTTAATGAGGATGTTGAGGTAATATTGGTAGCATTTAAAATAGTTTTGTAATCACTTATTTAGAAAACGTATATAAAATTTGAACGTAGAGGGACTCGAACCCGCGCCTCCTGCAAGTAAGTATTTTTCTTTCTTAACTGTGGAATAACACTTTAAAAATATGTAAAAAAAAGTGTTGTAATTGTTGCTTTTTCTTATAGCTTCACGCATCTTTTCCGCATAGAAGTATACATAGACAAGAGGAAACTAGTGTTAAGACACTCTATTTTTATTTTTTTGCAATATTATCGAGATATTGTGCGTTTAATGGTAGAATTCAATTTCGAAATTTCTCTACCAAAGCGAGAAAATACAACTAAAAATTAGTTTTATTTCTTCGCTTTGTGAATGATGGGTGAAAATTGAGTTCATATCAGCAAAGATGCAGACGATGTCCCACTGAGCCACCACGGACTTGTGTAACTACATACTTAGGAATTCTAAATTAAGATGTTAATTTCAGTAATTAATTTCCTTATATACGATATTTCCTTATATAATATGTACGATACGACATTTCTTAATAATATTTAAACTAGCATGACCTACTGGCTTTAATTATATATATTTCACCAACTTTGTTTCTCAAAATTTATTTCTCTATATAAAAGAAAGAAATTTTCTTATTTCTCCACTCTGGGATTGGAAGAATATTTAATACTATAGCTAGCAATATAAATAACAAAATTTATTGAACACCACTCAAGAATTAAACGAATCAAAACTGAACAATCAGTTAAAAAAACGAGATTACTATTTCTTTTTCTTTTATTACTATTTCTTTTTCTTTTATTGTAACCTTACACCGTAATTTGTTACTTTAGTACCTCTTCTTTATTATCCCTAATTTAGAAAAAACTCCAAAATATAATTCACGTCACAACTTCTTCTGAATGGCGGGACAGATTCGGTTTTAAGCTTTTATAGAAACAAGTATCAAGATTTATTGTTTTACTTTAAATAGCATAAAGTTTGTATAATTAGTTCGTTATTTACTGCTTTGATATCGTCCAAGTATAATGGGATAATTAAAAAAGAGATCACTCTATAGGATTGATAGTATTCGTTGTGGTTGCGGGTTCGATTCTTATTTAGTCAGCACGACATTGGAACAGTTTGCAAAAGCTTTAATTTTGTTTAAAGATATCTAGAAAATAAAAATCGGTAGGTGAAGGTTGGTGTCTTAATATATACCTATGCATATAAACATGAGATGTGTTAAATTAAGAAAATATAAATTATCTAAATTGTGTGGTCAATCAGTGTGACTGTAAACGAGACAGGTTGTAAGTTCGATTCCCACTCGAGGAAATGAAATATTTAATTTATCATTTTCTCGCTCTCGTAATGAGACAAAGCGCCGGCAAAGAAGGTGATGAAGAAAGAAGAGGACTGAAGACTATTTAAGATAATAAAAAGCTGGATAGTGCGTGAACCTAGTGTCAGACACTCTGTCTCTATCTTTTGACATTTCAGAGAGCAAGAGAGCGATGAAATGAAAATAATTTATTCCTCCGAGTTAGAATCGAACCCACAACTGTCGCATTAACAGTCAAACCTCAAGACCAAAGGTCAAAAACGAAGGTCTGGCCTCAAATCTATCTATTAACTCTACACATTACAAAATATATTATACAATACTATATTAAAATTAGATATTTATTTATATAACACCTAAAATGGCTTCCGAGGTGCACTCTACTCATATATAAAAACATCGGTTTTACGTAAAGACGACTAACGATACAGTCAATATTGACCGTTCGAAGCATTATCTGGGGAAGCGGCGTTTCTTTGACGAATGTACGGTCGCCACCTTATTTGTTGGTTTTAGTAATGCTTTGCTTCTAGTGAGAGTATGATTTTTGTTGTATTTTGTCTTTTACAAGAGGTTCTGGTTCGAATCCTCGATATTTTTTTAATATAGAGGACGTCGTGGTGTAGAAAATAGCGTTTGGCCATAAACGCTGCAGTTGTGAATCCCCATTAAGAGAAAGATTATATTTAAATTTATTACATTGAAAAAATATATTTTTCATTTTATAGGAAAAGGCAAATGCATCAACTTATATTTACAAACTATTTATTAAAAACGTAAAAATAAATACTTAAACAGTCCAATGAAACTTTTTTACACTACGTCCCGCAAATAGAAGGCTAAGGAATCGCAGTATAAGGCGGAGCTCAACACCGTGCTTTGTCTTGTCTCCAGAACCAAGAAATTTGAATAATTCTTTTCCCGTAATGGTTATCGAATACAAAACCGTTGCTTTTAAAGCCACTTGTTTAACGTCTGATTCGAAACTGAACTAAATTTGTGAAACATGACTGATAAAAGTTATTTATGTAAAAAATATATCTATATTAATTTAGATTCATTGAAAAGCTAACCAATTACCTTAAAAAAAGTTCAAAAGACTGATGAAAAGCAAAAAAATATATAAAAAATATTTTAACCACAGTAAATTAAAGGCCACGAGGCCAGTCGTGGCGCAGCGGCACGAGGTGTGACTGGAAACCGACTGGTTGTGGGTTCGATCCCCACTCGAGGAGATGAAATATTTACTTAAATTTATATTTCCATTTCTTCGCTCTGGTGTCGAGGTTAAGCGCGGCGTTGAGTTCTGCCACTCAACACGCAATACCTCCAGAATTCGGCAGAAAGTGGGGAACGGAGTGTCCTAACACTGGGTTCCCTCTGCCTACCCTGCAGTGTGCGGGATACAGCGTGAAGCTGATTTATTTATTTTTAGATTAAAGGCACCAAAATATATATTTCATATATCTACACACATTCCATGGAGGACGACCCTAAACGTCTGTTTGTTTGTTCCTATTAATGTTCTCGGTGTTTCGAGGCGCGGTACCCTTTGTAATTAAGAGTGGGTTCATATTTCTGGTCAATCCCGACTTTTGAGTACCTACTGTCAATATTTGCAATTGACCAAACCTACTGTTGTAGGGGCGTGTTGGTCAATTTATAAAATGGCTGCCGAGTTGCTGTTTGCTTATGAGTATTTTTGTTAAGTTAAATATGGATTTTTGTTTGGTTTTAGTCATGTAGGTTAAGTGGTTAGGGTTAATATTTAATTGCTATGTTAATGATGGGGAGTTCAGACTGTATAAATATGATTAATAATATATCATTTTGAGAACTTTATGAACACTGTGTGGTATTAAAAACTTTTATTTTAAAGGAATTCTTCCTTTATTTTAACAACTATTTGAAAATTTATATATGAAAATCTCTTTACATAGTATATTGTGTAAGTACTAGATTGGGACTTCTCCAAAAATTTTAATATTAAATTGTAAACACATCATAAATATCAATAATTTTATTAGTCATTTTATATTTACACATATATACTTTATAATATCTAGAATATTATATTTTAGATATTATAAAGTATTAGTTTTTATTAGTTTATGCCTATATAGTTTCACTTTTGAAGCCACCTTTTTTTTACTAAAATATCGTCAAATGTCACAACAAACCATCGAAAGTGGCGTTTCTTCATAAAATCGGGCCTATCACCACATTTGTTACCAATTAAGACGTTGAAATACACGCTGAGAATCGCTTTAGTCGGATGTCAGTCTGTCTGTAATTAATAACTCTGAAACGCCCTCACTCAACACATGTGCGGGTAGGGTTGCTGATTTATTATATTATTATACATTTTAATATATCATATAAAGTTTGAGGTCGTCTTGGCGCAGTGGTGCTAGCGCGTGTCTGTAAACGTGACGGTTGCGAGTTCGAATCTCATTGGGTGGAATTAATTATTTAATATTTTTATATCTTTGCTCTGGTAAAAAAATCAAAGCGCGACCGGAGTTCGGCCACTCAACAAGTCATTTTGTCTTAAAAGTAGATTCCTTTTGCCGTTGTTATATGCGGTTTACAGCGTGAAATTTAAATAATATATAATATATAATCAAATATTAAATAAAATTGGATTTAAATCCACATTTCTTGGACCGTTGAGGTGACAAAAAATTTTGCTAAGTATCCTAGTAATATAATATAATAATATATTTTTTTCGAAGCTGTTAGTTCTTATCTCGATTATTAGAGAACAAACACAGTGACCTCTTGGAACTGATACACTCCATCCATTTGCTTCTCAACATCTTTACCCTAGACAATACATCAGGAAATGAAAATAATTCACTTCCCCGAAAGGGAACAGAACCCACAACCATCGCGACGGTCTTACAAACATTTTTTTTTATATTTTTAAAAACCTATACGCCTGAATAATACTTTGAAAGATATTATATCATTACTATCAACTCAATAATGATACACGCTGTGGGCTTACAACCACTTTTTGCAACAACCTGTCTTGATTGCTACTACAACGGTGAGAACTCTTGTAGTAAATTGTAGTTTTTAATGAAATACAGTCGTTTTTCCATTATTTATGACATTTTTTTGTTATCTATTCCGTTATGATAAGAGCTTTGGACTTCGCTGTATTTTGTATTTCTATTCCTAAGTTTAAAATTTACTATAGTGGTGGCGGTCCGAAAGTTCGTTTGCATGAAATATAAAATATAAATTCCGATTTTTCCTTTTTTAGTAGGATTTTTTATCTTACTAATGTTATTAACGTGAAAATTTGCAAGGATGAATGATTGTTCTACTTTCACACAATACGGACTTGGATATAACTTTACAGTATATATCAATATATTAACATCAGAATAAAACATAGGCTATAATTTATGTAAACATGTTATATAATTTCGCTATAATTTAATAAGAAGTTCGAGCGGGCGAAGCCGCGTTTGGGTTGCTACTAATACATAAGACTTGAAGATTGAGTAATTGACAGGCCACGCACAGATGAAACTACGCAACCTAGAACACTTAAATTTGACAGAATCGTTATTTGGGGAGTGAAAAGGACTATTAAGAGAGGATTTCTTACAATTCCTTTGGAATGGACTTTATAAACTTCATCATACAGATCACGCAAACCAAGTTGCAAGCAACAACTAGTCTGTTCCAAAATACATACAAATCAGCTTCACGCTGTATCCCGCACACAGCAGGATAAGTAGAGGGAACCTAATATTAAGACACTCCGTTCCCCACTTTCTGCCGAATTCTGCAGGCATTGCGTGTTGGGTGGCAGAACTCAACGCCAGAGCAAAGAAATAGAAATATAAATTTAAATAAATATTTCAATTCCTCGAGTGGAGATCGAACCCACAACCGTCACGTTACAGTCACACCCTTGTGCCCCTGGGCCACGACGGTCTAAAATACATACATACATATATTTGCATATAAAATATAGTAAAAAATCAAAACACAATAAAATTTCACAAAGGAAACAATGATTCTCACTAGATTACGAAGATATGTCAAGAATTTTGCAACAATTACTCAACGTTGAAATATTTAAATTATACTACTTAGACCTTTTTGCTTTCTTTCATATGAAAGAGGCATAAAATTATCATTTTATTAGCGAAGTTATTTACATTATAAATCATTTCTACTTATTAATGCCGTTTCGTTTTCGAATTAAATTTGAGTTTTCTCTTACGCATAATTTATAACTTCACAATATGGCTGTTTATATAATTTGTCGCCGTTTGAGGATTAAACTAAAACTTAATTTTGTAAAGTTAATTTGAATTATGGTTTTGCTGTTAATTTATACAAAAAAGAGATAGAGGTCTTCGTGGCGCAATGGGGTCGCGTTTGACAGTAAACACGACGGTTCTGGGTGTGGATCCCACATGGGGAATTGATAGTTTTTAATTTCTTACTAGTATTTCCGTGCAGTGTCGTTTACACTGCGCGGCGTTGAGACACGCAATGTCTCGAAAAACCTACTCCTCTCCTCTCTACACGTTAAAGTAGAGAAATAAAAATATACTAAATAAGTAAAACCATTCAAACGAGTGAAATTTGAACCCATAACCTTTTAGCGACGAACTCTGTTCCACTGTGCCACTACGGCCTCTAATTTTGTATTAATATATAACATAAAAGTTATTTTAATTAACTTAAAACAATTCAGTTTTTCTATAATATTTGAGAACCAATCAACATTTATAAAATACAAACCAATGGTGCCAGAAGTGGTGAATTTTTGCGGCGCGACGCTAAGACAATCAGAACAGGCCGTATATTTTGTAATTTGCACTCTGGTCGAACCACTGTGGCCATGATTTTTGATATTACAATGTTTTAATATCAGGCCGGTCGTGGCGCAGCGGCACGAGGTGTGACTGCAAAACCGACTGGTTGTGGGTTCGATCCCCACTCGAGGAGATGAAATATTTACTTAAATTTATATTTCCATTTCTTCGCTCTGGTATGGAGGTTAAGCGCGGCGTTGAGTTCTGCCACTCAACACGCAATGGCTCCAGAATCCGGCAGAAAGTGGGGAACAGAGTGTCTTAACACTAGGTTCCCTCTGCCTACCCTGCTGTGTGCGGGATACAGCGTGAAGCTAATTTAATTTAATATCAGGTACTAGCGAGGATGTCACTGTGAGAATGAAGAAGAACGTGCTCAGCTGGTCTGGGCACGTCGAACGAATGAGTGATGAAAGAATGGCAAACAAGATTTATGATGGAAAAGTGAGCGGTAAGAGAGGGGGAGACCTCGGTTGACCTTTGAAAACACAGTATCGAAGATACTGGAGGAAAGTCACGTTAAAATCACGAGGACCCCCCGGAGGGCATGTATGAAGAGGTTGATGACAAGGGACGAGGCGAAAGAGGTATATAAAGACTGTAGCGTTTGGTGCTCCGTTCTCTCTGATTAGCCTGTTAGGGAAAAAACGTGAAGCTAGTTATAGTTAATATCAAATAAACAGTCAGTACCTATACATTTTTTATTATTATATATTTATCAATTTACAAATTATCACCATTTAACATTTTTCTTTTATTTTCATATGAAAATAAAAGAAAAATGTTTGAAAATGTCACGTTAATGATTATTAAAAAAACATATTACATATAGAGGCCATTCGTAGCGCAGAGGACAAAATGTGACTGTAAAGTGGACTGGTTGTGGGTTCGATCCCAACTCGAGGAAGTGAAATATTTATTTACATTTATATTTTCATTTCTTCGCTCTGGTGTCAAGGCAAAGGCAGAAAATGGGGAACGGAGTTTTAACACTAGGTTCTCTCTGCCTGTTGCCCTGCTATGTGCGGGATACAGCGTGAAACTGATTATACAATTCGTAAAGAGTGTGGCGTAGAGGCACGATGTGTGAAACAATTGTAAGTTTTAGTGAAAAATAAATATTTAATGTTTCATTTACTGGCTCTAGTGATAAGATACAGTGCGGCATTGAATTCCGCAACTTAACACGCAATATCACAAAAAAATACATACAGTGTGACACATAGCATCTTAACACTAGGTTCCCTTTGACTACCCCGCAATAACGTGAAGCTACATAAAAATAACGTAAATCTAAAAAAAAAGAATATTTAATGGTAAACCTACACCAGCTAATTTAACGTCGACTGCAAGTTTAACACGCGCTTATTAACCAGCCCAAAAATATATTTAATTACTTTGGAAAGAAACAAGCAATTAGCGAGTTCTTTCGTGCGAATAACTTTCTTGTAACTTGAATTCTACATCATTACAATATGTTATGAAATATCATGTTATATATTAGCGCTAGCGACCCGAAGTGTGACTGTAAAACCGACTGGTTGTGGGTTCGATCCCCACTCGAGGAGATGAAATATTTACTTAAATTTTATATTTCCATTTCTTCGCTCTGGTGTCGAGGCTAAGCGTGGCGTTGAGTTCTGCCACTCAACACGCAATGCCTCCAGAATTCGGCAGAGAGTGGGGAACGGAGTGTCTTAACACTAGGTTCCCTCTGCCTACCCTGCTGTGTGCGGGATACAGCGTGAAGCTGATTTACAGCGTGAAGCTAGCGACCCTCTCGCGGCTTCGCACGCTTGAAGTAGACAATTATTAATTTACTTATGTGAATTACCTTTGTGTACGCGTTTACTAATAATATTGTTATTTTCAGCATATATGTAGATATATTTAAAGTTAGAGCCGATTTAGTAAGTTGCATGTTCGATACCCTTTCGAGGAAATGAAATATTTAATATTTTCATTTTCATGCTCTGGTAACGAGGCAAGACGCGGCGTTAAGTTCCACCTCTTAGGGGAAACGGAAATTTCTCATTATCCCATTCTTCAGTCGTCTCCACACTAGGTTCCCAAGTTCCCAGGGCATATACCTACAGCGCAAGAAAAAATGTTTTATAATTATTTTAGATGGCTATATTAAAGAACATTGTCCTATTAATTAGTTAATCACACAGAATATCAAAGTAAAACAAAACAAACTATCACAGACGCATAAACGCCCATATAACGATTGTATTTCAAAACACCATATAATAGAAAATTCACAAAAAATAAAGACAGATTTCTCATCAAGTGGACGACAGCATTCTTTAGCATTGAGCGGGACCGAACGAGTCCAGAGCAAAAAGTTCGAGCAGCTATTCATAAAGCCTATATCAACTGCCAACGTAGCTTCGATATATGAAAGATTTATTTGTCTTTACATTGATTGTAAATTTAAAATCAAAAATCAGCTTCACGCTGTATCCCGCACATAGCAGAGTGAACCTAGAGTTAAGACACGCTGTTCCCCACTTTCTGCCGAATTCTGGAGGCATTGCGTGTTGAGTGGCAGAACTCAACGCCGCGCTTAACCTCGACACCTGAGCGAAGAAATGGAAATATAAATTTAAGTAAATATTTTATCTCCTCGAGTAGGGATTGAACCACAAGCAGTCGATTTTACAGTCACACCTCGTGCCGTTGCGCCACGACTGGCCTCTACTTAAATTAAATAAATAAATAAAAATAAAGTAAATTTACTTCAGTTTGTTAAAATTACTTAAATTCCTTAGATTTCTTTTTAAAGCAGTCCGTTGTTTCTATTAAGACATTTCCGTTTACCGTTTTCCATCTAATTCTGGAGGCGGAAGCGAGGAAATGATAATATTAAATATTTAATTTCCTCGAGAGGACCAGTCCTACAAGCTATCGCGATCACACGCTGTGCCTCTGCGCCACGACTGGCCTCTACTATATATATATATATATATATATATATATATATATATATATATATATATATATATATATATATATATATATATATATATATATATATATATATATATATATATATATATATATATATATATATATATATATTTTAGCTTCGCGCTGTTTGTTATATAAATTAGGGTACTCAAAGAGTACTTGCTGTTGAGACATTGCGTTCCCCGTTAAAGACGTTTTCCCGAATGGGTATCGAACCCACAATCACCGCTCTTACAACCCGACATATCTCCCATTGCGTCACAATAACCGTCGATATGTATGTACAATCCCTAAAATTAAAGTGGTGTAACTGAATTTTCTATTATTTATTGAAAGTTTATTCTAAGATTTTATTGAAGATTTCTTATATTATATTGAAATTTTGATCTGATTTACTGCCGTTTTATATAATATAAAAACATTACAATACAATTAAAAAAATGTATGTATAACAATTACTTTATACAATAAAAGCCAATATTGGCCCAAATTATCGCAGTACATTTGTTGCTAGACCACATAGAGTACTTCCAATGTGTCGTGGCCGCCTTGAAATCAGGCTTTCTGAACTTTTGTATCTGGTATACTTGGAAAGAAAATAATCAAAAGTAAGATCAGAGAGAGAGAGAGAGAGAGAGAAATCTTCCGTATTCCGTATTCTATAGTTAACTTAAGAGCCGCCACAACTCGCCGGTAGTACTATACATACATACAATATACTATAAATATCGCCAGTTATCGATACCACAGTCCACAGACAGACGCCAAAGCTTTTTACCAACTTCAATAAGATAGAATCTCATTCATATAATTGAAATTGCTATCAGATAAACCGTTATTACGTTTTTCTCACACTGTTACTAAGAAAAGTATGGGAATTTTTTAATTGGCCGCTCTTGTCGCTATAGTTATCGCTTGTTAGAACTTATTATAAAAATGTATGAATAAAAATAATTATATTTCCATTTCTTCGCTCCGGTGTCGAGGTTAAGCGCGGCGTTGAGTTCTGCCACTCATCATCGCAATACCTCCAGAATTCGGCAGAAAGTGAGGAACGGAGTGTCTTAACACTAGATTCAATCTGCCTACCCTGCTGTGTGCGGGATACAGTGTGAAGCTAAAAAAAATGAATAAAAATAAATTGGTATTTATTTTACGGATATCATACACCGATGCTTTACCATTGTAGGTTTTTTAGTTTTTTTTTGGTTATTTACACTGTTTCCCACATATGTATAGGTAGGGAATGGAAATCTAGTAGAGAATTCGTTTTCCATTTTCTACTTTATCTTCGAGATATTGCGTGTTAAGTGGCGTAAGTCAACGCCGCGCTTGTTTTACCAGTAAATGAAATAAAAATAAGGGGGCGCAGCTGTGTGACTATAAACGCGAATATTGTGAGGTTAATATCACTTGACAGAATAAATTATTTAATACTTATTTAGAAAAATACTTATTTAGAAAATGTATAAAAATTTGAAGGCAGCGGGACTCGAACCCGCACCTCCTGGAAACCGACCGACCGCTCTGACCACTAAGCCATGCGCTCTCGCCAAGCTGCGTCGAAATTTTTATACGCTTGTTACAACTTATAACTTAACTCTGTAGGGAGATTTTTACAAATGTCCGCTACCCAAAGATAATTACTAAGAATTATCGTTTGGCAAGAGAGAATACTATTTTTTAAATATTTAAGTGTGGAATAACACTTTAAAAATGTTTAAAAATAAACTATTTAATGTTTTTATTACTTCCACTTGATACGTAGTGCCTCTAAAATTCGACGAAAAGTGGAAAAATGTCTTAATAGGAACGGATTGTCACAGCATTAAGCTTCCAGGTTCCCTCTGCCTACTCTGATATGTGCGGGATACAGCGTGAAGCTACAAAAAAAAGTCGATTTCAATATACAACACCTATATTCAAATACACACTTCCACAAAACATTAATATTAATAACAAATTTAAAACATTCACACCGATTCTATAGCCAACGTTCTAAAAACGTCAAGACTTTTTCTAATTATTTATTCTTAACATCATAATCGTGAGCAATCATCGTATACTGGCCAGTGTAACAAGGCACCTTAGAGACCTGACATGGGATGGGATATTTATCTATATTAATATAATAAGGTGAAGCGTCTGTTTGGTTGGAAACCCTTATCTCAGGAACTGCTGCTTCGAATTGAAAAACTATTTTTTGTGTTGGATAGTTCATTTATTAAGGAAGGCTTTTAAAATCATGTTAATGTTTCGGTGTACGTAACTAAGGTTTATTTCATTATAACAGGTGATCATATTCGTTGCTTAAAGATTATTCAATAAGACACTACCATTACAGTTTGATTGACAGACAACGCCTGGCTAAAAATTGTTGGTAAGATTTGGCTTGAGGAGTGAGTGAGAGTGGAGAGTGAGAGCATACCACGAAATTAAATAAATATCATAAAATCAAACCGACCATGAGGCCAGTCGTGGTGTAGGGCACAAGCGTGTGACTATAAATACGGCAGGTTATGGGTTCGATTCCCACTTGGGAAAATAAAAAAAATAAAAAAATTGTTAATTTTCTTCTTATTGTTCATTTTTTTCATTTGCTCGCTCTGATAACGAGAAAAAGCGTGACGTTGAGTTGGACACTCAACACACAATACTTCCAGAATTCAGCAAAAAGTGAGAAACGCAAGTGTCCAATGGGAACGTAGTTTCATAACACTAGGTACCCAGGTTCCCTCTGCATATTAGCATGCGGGATACAGCGTGAAACATAAACAAAGTCAGATAAACTCGTAGACAACAGCTCGTTCTTACATATTTTTAGTTTGTTAAGTATCTTGTTATCTGGTCGTTGATTATAATGTTACTTGAAGACGTGGTTGAACCACCCGCTGAGCTCGATGTGAGGTGTACAGTCGATCCGGAATTTTTGTTTTATTCTTTATATATTATGTATATGTGTTTATTTGAATATTTAATTTTTGGTGTTTTAATTTTTTTTTTATGTTGAAATTTTAAATGATGTAATGCTGATGGTGATGATGTTCTGTTTAAATTATGGTCTTATTTTGTTTCTTTTTTTAAGTAAATTTTAAATTTAAAATCAGCTAAAACAATATTTTTAAAAATATATTAGAATTTAAACTTGTCCCGTCAACCTAATTATCATAAAAACTTAAAAAAAGCGAAATATAATAAACTTTTAAATATCCTTCGCTCTATCAAGTTTTAAATTATCTTTTTAAATATTAATCTTTATAAGAAAGCTAGGTAAGTGGACGTTTTAAAAACTCATACATTAACAAAAGAAAATGTTGCTTCGAATTTAAAATAAGCTAAATTATTTTCTACTATAAAAAGTAATATATATATGTACATACATATATATATACTAAAAAAATAAAAAAAAAACAGCTTCACACTGCAGGGTAAGCAGAGGGAACCTAGTGTTAAGACACTCCGTTCCTCACTTTCTGCCGAACTCTGGAAGCATTGCGTGTGGAGTGGCAGAACTCAACGCAGCACTTGTCCTCGACACCAGAGCGAAGAAATGGAAATATAAATTGAAGTAAATATTTCATCTCCTCGAGTGGGGATCCAACCCGCAACCAGTCGGTTTTACAGTCACACTTTGTACCACTGCACCACGACTGGCTTCTACATATATAATATTTCTAAATATTGAAATTGAACCTTGTACTTCTGTCTAAAATTACAAACCACTCTACCTATAAGTAAATGATTATCAATATATTATTATCTGTCAAAGTTAATAACTTAACATACGTCGATAAATTCACAATTGGATGTAACTTTAGTTGTAAATTGTACACCGCAAGCAGTTTCATTACATCGTTTATCATTTACATTACAATAATTTATTCATATTTTTTTCTTATTTTACAAACATATTGTCTTACTCTTAATGCTTTTGAGGACGTGATGCAATGTGTAAAGAAGAAACAAAAACGTGATAAAAACAGCCAAGTTCATATATAGATATATGATTCTTTTTTTTTTATTTTTGTAGCCAAAAAATGGTCCACATTTTGAGTCTCTTACTCAAAGTATGGACATATGAAAAAAATAATTATTTGCATACGATTATACGTATTATAGTATAAATATTTTTTTTCCATTTTTGAGTGACAGATAATGCACAGACGAAACTTAAATAATTGATATATGGCATGTTAGTGGGTTAGAAGGTTTTTATTGAAATTAATGATGTAAAAATTTGGACATAGCGGGACTAGAACCCGCGCCTCCTTGAAACCGACCAATCGCTCAGACCACTGAGCCATACGTTCAAACGGGTTCTAATCCCGCTACGTTCAAAATTACACTATATTGTCAGTCATCACAAGCTTGGCTCTCACACTTTACTGTGCTTGTATTGTTATAAATTTGTAAACACTTATTTTCTTTATAAATAACAATATTTCACTTGAAACTCCATATGTAAGTGTAATCTGAGCACTGTTTATGTTTCTATAACTAAGACATCTTATCAGATTTAATGTTTTATTTTATTTGAAGTTTACCTTTCCTTGTGCGTGTGCTTTATGTAAAAAATCGTTCTTACATCTTGTTTCGTCAGTTATATCGTGGTGTATTTCATGCTGTTGACAAAATTTAAAAATCATAGGTCAAATATGAACATAATATACAGGAAAGTCGTGGCGTAGGGACACTAAGTATGACAGTAAACGAGACTGGTTATAGGTTCGAGTCCCACTCGAGCCAACGAAATATTTATTTAAATGTATATTTTCTTCGCTCTAATGGGAATTTACTTCGAGGCAATGGGCGGCGTCGAGTTCCGCCACTCAATACGCAATGCCTCCAGAATTCAGCGGAAAATGAGGGACGGAGTGTTCTAACACTATGTTCTCTCTGCCTACCCTGCTGTATGCAGGATACAGCGTGAAGCTGATGTATAAATATGAAGATGAAATTCAGCAGAAAGTTGGTAACAATTTAGACTCAACTCTCAATGGCAATATGTGAAAGATCCACCTAAAACTCCATCAAAATCTATAGCAAATCTCATAAAATCCACATAAACAGAGTAGCGAGCCGTCGCGTATACAATCACACGATTGTGCCACTGACTGACTGACTTGCACCTACATAGTGGTCCCTGCTACCAAGAATGATAAAAAAGTGGTCCTTGATCAAGAAAAGGTTGGGAACCCCCGGGTCTATAGGAACTCTAACACTCAATGCCTACAATTCCTGCAGAAAGCCAATAACGAAGCTAAAACATATAATAAATAAATAAGAAAACATGTTTTAAATCAAAATATCGATACAATTCGATTTATAGACAATACAATCAACGGAAATTGAACCCACAACCAACTACCATACAAGTACACAGCGTTGGTTAATATATATATATATATATATATATATATATATATATATATATATATATATATATATGGTTTATATATATATTTTCCATATTTTCATTTATATACGAGTGTATATATTCAAAATAATTTATGTTATTTAATATAGAGCTGGGTACTTCATAGCTGGGATAGTATGGAAATGAGACTGGGCGAGATCCAACTCCCGGCCATGAGAACTGAGTCTAGTGACGTAGAAAATTATGTTCTCTACTTGATCTTGCCAAAATTTGTACTCTGATGTATAACAATGTTAATATTAATATATATTTTGTTTTTTAAATAGTAATTAAATTGTATTTAATTTAGAATAATTATGGTATAGGCTATTTGTGGCGCAAAGACACAAAGTGTGACTGTAAAATTGAATCGTTGTGGGTTTTATTGCCACTCGAGAAATTTAAATATTTACTTAAATTAATATTTTCATTTTTTCGGCGTTGAGTTCTGCCACTCAACACGCAATGCGTCGAAAATTCGGCGGAAAGCGGTCAACGAAGTGTAATACTGGATTCCCTTTACCCACAGATCCTTAATGAAGATAATGATTTGGTTTTTCTATCATTATATATTTCTAACATTTTCTCTCTACTAAGACAAAAACCAGCGTTCAGTTCCGCCGCCTAACAGTAAATATATATTTTTTACCTATAATACAGCTGATGCCAGTCGTGGAGGATTGTAAATAAGCAATAATAAATAAACTTGTGTGGTCACTTCCCACGCGAATAAATCAAATATTTAATATTGTAATTTTTTCGCTCTGGTAACAAGACAAGGAACAAAGAGTGGCATTGAGTTCAGCCACTCAACTAGCAAAACCTCCAGAATTTCACGAAATGTAGGGAACGGAAGTGTCTTAATGAGAACAGAGTGTCTCAATACTAGATTCTTACCATGTGTGGGATATAGCACGAAATAAAGGAATCTTAGTAGTATTCCTTTTTTCAAGCTTCACGCTTTATTACATAGCACAACAAAGAGTGATCAAGACACTCTATTCTCCACTTTCTACTCGAATCGAGACGTTTGATACCGATGATACTTAACTATGATACTTAACGCCGCCCTTTGTCTCTACGCCAGAGTGAAGAAATGAAAATATAAATTTTAATAAATTTTTAATTTTCTCTAACCCAGAACCAGTCGCGTTTACACTCACACTTTGTGCTTCTGCGCCAAGACTGCATTGATCAATTATTCTCTAAAATAAAAAATAAAAAACTACAACCTATATTTATCATTCGCATCATTTAACCTTTGTTCAGGCGACATTGGGAACCTGTTTCTCTCAGAATCACAAAGTAAAATAGAATGATCGCAATCAATAAATATTGTGTGTGGGCTTTTCTGTATATATTTATGGCTTTATTAACATTAATAAGGGGTTTTTAGAGGCTAGTCGTGGCGCAGGGGCACAAAGTGTGCCTGTAAATCGACTTGTTATGGGTTCGATCCCCACTCGAGGAGATGAAATATTTATTTACATTTATATTTTCAGTTCTTCGCTCTGGTGTCGAGGGGAAAGCGCGACGTTGAGTTCCGCCACTCAATACGTAATGCCTCCAGAAATTGGCGGAAAGTGGGGAACGGAGTGTCTTGACACTGGGTTCCCTCCTACCCTGCTGTGTGCGTGATACAGCGTGAAACTGATTTTTTTTTAAGTATCTAGTCATAAGCAACTGAAGGTGTCCCTCTCGAAGTAACAAATATTTACATCTTTAACACTTTTAAAGGGGAAAGAAGCTTATTAGGAAATGTATAAAAACTGAACGTAGTGAATTTGAACCTGCGCCTCTTGGAAACTATCGAAGCGTTGTAACTACTAAGCCTATACGCTCTTATCAAGTTACGTTGAAATTCTTATACGGTTATCATAACTTACTTTTGTTATAGAAAACATAACACTTTAGAGACCGTCCTGATACAGGGGCACAAGCGTGCGACTGTAAACGTGACGGTTATGGGTTTGATTTCTACTCGGGGAATAAAATATTTATTTTTTTAACTTTCCCGCTCTCTTAAAGAAGCAAAACACGACGCTGAGTTCCACCACTCAACACTCAATATCACAAAAATTCAACACAAAGGCGGAAAATCAGGAACAGAAGTCTTAATAGACAACGATCTATCTTCACACAATGTTCCCAGGTTCCCTCAACCTACCCTACCATATGACGAGCAGCGTGAACGTGAACCTAAAAAACATTTATCCAATCCGAACTCTACCAACGAAAAAGCCAAAAAGAACCAACTGACCGTGTCCGGTCGCAACGTAAACTAAAAATATTCTAACAAAGCTGCCGACTGATGTCTTAATTCCACGAACGAAACGCATGCCCACCGATTTGTCGGCTCCGACCGCTTGATATCTAAATTAGTATGTAGACGTGTATTCTTCTTTTTTCAACCATCCTTTGCAAACTCGACGTCTCAATTGATGGCGTGTAATTTGAAAGATCTAAATTGTTAACGCCTCATGTAGTAGGGAAATGATGTTAGGTTGTTTTTTTTTTTGGATTCACGCGTTATCCCGCTTATATATTATTTTGTTAGTTTCACGTTGAATCCTGCATATAACAAGATAGGTAGAGGAAACCTAGTGTTACGACACTCTGATCCCCGAATTTGGCAAAATTTGCGACTCAATATAATATTATTACTAATATTATACATATTATTACGTGTTTGAGACCAGTCGTGGCGCAGCGGCACCAAGTCTAACTGTAAAACCGACTGGTTGTGGGTTCGATACCCACCCGAGGGGATGAAATATTTACTTAAATTTATATTTCCATTTCTTCACTCTGGTGTCGGCAGAAAGTGGGTAACGGAGTCTTACACTAGGTTCCCTCTGCCTACCCTGCTGTGTGCGGGATACAGCGTGAAGCTGATTTCATTTGATTTAATTTAATTTAATTTAATCCAAAGCAGGGAATTGCAAAAAATTTATTCTGATCCCCGAATTTCCAAGAAGTTTTCGACTCAATTCCATGTTATTACTATTATTATAAATATTATTACGTGTTTTGTCCAGATCAGATAATTTATTCACCCGAAAGGAAATTGAACCCACAACTGTCGCGTATGCCACAACGGACACTGTGCCGCTGCACTAGATCGGCCTCGATTAATGGCGGTAGTCAGAGGAAACCTAGTGTTAAGACACTCCGATTCCCGAATTACGCATAATTTTCGACTCAATCTCATATCATTACTAATATTATAAAAAATATTACTTAGTTTTATGTCATTAATAATATTATAAATATTATTGTGTATTATAAGAAGGGAATTGCAAATAATATATTCGCCCGAAAGGAAATCGAACCCACAGCCATCGCGTATTCCAAAACGGTCACTGTACCGCTGGACCAGAACGGTCTCGATTAATAGCGTGTAATTTGAAAGATCTAAATCGGTAACCTCATATACCAGCGAAATGATTTCGCGCTGATGGTTTTAGATTTTGCTATATTAATATAATATTGGTAGCAAAATTACCTTTTTTGTATGATTTGCACAAATTATACGCTATCCATTTTGACTTTATCAAGATTTAATTAAACGTCAGGTTTAATTAAAATTGAGGCCGTTGTGGCGCAGGGTCACATGCTTGCAACTGTAAACACGACAGGTTGTGGATTCAATTCCGCTACTCAACATCGTACAATGTTATAATACTCTTCAGCTTCACGCTGTATCCCGCACACAGCGGGGTAGGCAGAGGGAACCTAGTGTTAAGACACTCCGTTCCCCACTTTCTGCCGAATTCTGGAGGCATTGCGTGTTGAGTGGCAGAACTCAACACCGCACTTTGCCTCGACACCAGAGCGAAGATATGGAAATATAAATTTAAGTTAATATTTCATCTCCTCGAGTGGGGATCGAACCCACATCCAGTCGATTTACAGTCACACTTTGTGCCGCTGCGCCCCGACTGGCCTCTTTTGTAATACTATTGTTTATATTTTATATTTAATGATAAGTTTTCTAATGCATGCAACGCAACATTAAGCTTTTATAAGCTCAAAAGGATTTTGTCAAAAATTAATGCAAAATAATACAATTTCGTTAAAAGACCCAGACGAGGACAAGGTTTTGAACTCCATGTAACAGCGAACCATTTCTGTTTATTATTTAAGTTAGGAATTTAAATAACATATTTTTTACTTTAACATATGTAGTTCTTTGTATGTGTATGAGGCCGTCGTTGTTCAGTGGTAAAGGGTTTAACTGTTGACGCGACAGTTGTAGATTCCTTCCGTATTTAGGGGAACGGTTATAATTAAATTTTGGCAGACAATCTTGAAAGTTGAGCTTGACTTAACATTAGGTTCCCTCTGTCTACTTTCCGATATACGAGATACAGCATCAAAAACATTTAAATTCAAATCCAAATCAAATTTCACATTCAAAACTATTATATTATAATATTGCATAATCAAACCACAACTACCTCGTTAGTCGAAAATCTCGAAAGCACTATAGAAATTATTATAGCCCTAACGATGTAACCGCGGCAAAGAGATTTCTTTACTTAAAAAATTAAAGAAAAAAATCCCTTAAACCTTACAAAGTGATTTCAAAATAACTGACAATCCATCATAGTAATACCAAGCAATTAACTTTGGGAACCTTAATTTTGTTCATTATTAAACTAAATAACTTGTTTTGACCATACAAGATATAACGATATCGATAATAATCTCGTTTTTATAATTACTTAACCATTTCTCTTCTCACAATCTTGACTTGATCAAGTCTCTATTTGTATGTGGTACCTTAAAACGCGACTTAATTTAGTCGCTCGACGTGTCTCTTTAAACCTTATTTGTATTAGTTTTTATCTCAATCAATTACAAATTTGGGGAATTTTATCTTGTAAGTTGTAAAAGTTAAACTTGGTTATGTTGCGTTTTGATAACGGGCTAAAATAAATGTTATGGGCATCATTAAATATCTATTTAATGTGTTGTTTTTATTTTTTAGCTAAAAAAAACCAGTAGTATACTTAAATAGAGAAAATATATTTAGATATATGTATATTACTTATAACGGCGTTGAGCTCCGTCACTAACACGCTATAAATTAAGCTGCTGTAAATGCTGAACGGTGTGATTAGGTCTGATCACTCAGTTATGTGCGGGATACTGCGTGAAGCATAGGCAATGCCTCGAGCAGCAGAAAGGGAGCAACGTCATGGTTCCTTCTGCCTACCCTACTATAAGCGGAATACAGCTTGAAGCCAAAAAAAAATAATATTAAACACCATATTTAACACCATTCTCTCTTCAACCCACCAAAACAACCACAAAAAAATATCTAAATCACCCAACCCTAGCTACCGTTCTAAATGATAAATATTAATCACTTACTAAATCATATTTAAATGATGATAAGTAGCTACTGTTAAAAAATAAGCAACGCCCAAACGTATTTTTATTCATATATTCTCATTACAATACGGAGCTGGGCTTGTGGGTCAACGAGTTCCTTTTATTGTTTGGAGCATTGTCACTAAGTTGGTAATAATATATTTAATTCTGTACTAGTTTAATGAACTGACTTTGCTTTTTATTATGTTTATTAGCATTTAGTCGGCCGGTCGTGGCGCAGCGGCACGAGGTGTGACTGCAAAACCGACTGGTTGTGGGTTCGATCCCCACTCGAGGAGATGAAATATTTACTTAAATTTATATTTCCATTTCTTCGCTCTGGTGTCGAGGCGAAGCGCGGCGTTGAGTTCTGCCACTCAACACGCAATGCCTCCAGAATTCGGCAGAAAGTGGGGAACGGAGTGTCTTAACACTAGGTTCCCTCTGCCTACCCTGCTGTGTGCGGGATACAGCGTGAAGCTAATTTAATTTAATTTTTTTTTAGTTGTTATAGGGGCTGGTACGATTGTGGGTTCGATTTTCATTAGATTATATTATTTTTTTAATGTTTCGTCGATTTCCGTTTCCACCATTCAACACGCAGTCCTTCCAGAATCCTGTGGAAGGTGGAAACCGTGAGTCATGATGGAATCAGAGTGTCTTAACACTAGGTACCGAAGTTGCATCTGCCTTTCTTGCTGTGTGCGGGATACAGCGTGAAACTAAAAATAAAAAATATGTACTTAGCCCTTTTTATCCGTATTGTACCATTGTCTTATGCTGCTTATTTACAGGCCTAGTTAGAGCCAAGCAGCAAGTCTCCCACGGCCGTCGGCAATTTTATATTTACCAAATATTTTTTTTGGTCTGCTCAAGCTGGTTTGATGGTTGTAGCTATCGTATTGTCTCTTAAAGATCAGCTTCACGCTGTATCCCGCACACAGCAAGTTAGGCAGAGGGAACCCAAGTGCTAAGACACTCCGTTCCCCACTTTTAGCCGACCTCTGGAGACTTTGCGTGTTGAGTGGCGGAACTCAACGCCGCGCTTTGCCTTGACACCAAAGCGAAGAAAATGGGAATATAAAATTAAATAAATATTTCATTTCTTCAAGTGGGGATGGAATCCACAACCATTCGCATTTACAGTCACACTTTGTGCTTCTGCGCCACGACTGGCCTCTTAAAGGATTATAGATTAAATAAATAATGAACTCTACCTAAGTCTTACCAATATTGAAACAGTGGTACAGCGTATTACTGTAAACGCGAAGGTAGTGGGTTCGATTGCCACTCTGGACAGTGCATTATTCTCATTTCCTGGCCACCTTCACTGATTTAGCAATGTTTCGAAAATTGAATGAAAAGAGAGGAACGAAGTGTTAAGCTAACGCTAGTTTAGTTCTGAGTACCCTGCTATACTCGCATGCGTGATATAGCGTGAAACTAAAAGAAAACCTACCAAAAATCACATCAATTCCTATTATAAACGTTCATAAAATAAACAAAATTTTAGATTTATGATACATATAAAACAACAAAATAGTTTATTCCAAAGAAACCCGCTCCAATCTTGATTCACCCCGATTATGCTAACCAAGTCCTTCCTTTCGTAACAACATTAAAATATACTACATTTTAATTAACTATAGTAGTATCTCTTCGTATATCATTATCTCTATCTCTCCGTAAATCATTATTTCATCAGATAGTCACGTACCCGTGAACCCGTCAACTGGGTACAGTGGTTAGTTATGTTAAAATTCTAAATTTAATGTATTAAACACGCCTCTAAGTATAAATAAAATAACTGGCCATTTTGTTTTTAAGCTCGTCTCAACTCGACGCGCGTCAGTGGGTTTCGTAATTATGATGTTAACTTGCTGTGTTGCCAGATGCATCCAAATAATGTGGATTTAAAAATTAAATTTTCATATAAAATTTTATTATTTTTACATGGGGTAACTGTAATATTGGTTAAGAGTAGATTTGTTATATTTATGTATATATTTTTGAAATTGACGATATGTCTTATAAAAAAAATAGATAAAAGAGGGCTGTAAACGCGACAGGTTGTGAGTTCGATTCCCAATCAAAATTGCCTCCCGAATTCGGCAGGGAGAGGAAGTATCTTAATGGGAACAGAGTATCTTAACACTAGTTTCTCAGGTTCCTGCTGACTACCTTCCTATGTGTTAAAAATCGGAAGCGGGTAACGTTTTTAAAGAAACACGTTAAAAACACACATCGTCTATATGATTCTAAACTATTTTGAAAGAGATACTATGTAATTGCAATAAGTGATATGTATCACCTACTAACAATACTTCACACTAGTTTCCTTCCAACAGGGGCCGTCACTTACAAGCGAGTGCCCCCGATTGACACAATTCCACTGCTTTTATAGTTATTTTCCACCTAAATCTACCCTCTTTTACACGAGTACGCTAACATATGTGTGAGACACAACGTAAAGCTAGAATAAGCAGTTAGAAAACGTATAAAAATTTGAAAGTGGCGGGACTCGAACCCGCGCCTCCTGGAAACCGACCATGCGCTCTGACCTCTAAGCTATACGTTCTCATCGAGCTACGTCGAAATTTTTATACGCTTGTTACAACTTATTTATTTTGTTAGGCATCTCTGTACGGAGATTTTTACAAATTTCAGCTACCCAAAGATTGTTATACGTTTACTAAATAAATATTTTTCTTTCCTAAGTGTGGATTAACACTTTAAAAATGTTAAAAAAACAATACAAAATATTTTTATCAGGCAACCCCACTACCATCACGGTGAGTACACCTACACGCATGTCGGCCTTTTTGATATCGTACTTTAGCGTTTTTCTAATAATTATAATTACTATATACCTTGCACCCGCGGGCGTTCCCTCCCAACTGCTGGCGAAGCTTTTTTTATTGGCCCGTTTTTTATCTTCATTAAAATGTGAGTGAAATGGTGGTTTAAATAATATTTGACGCCATAGTGGTGAAAGTGGGAAGTATCTTAATTGGGGTTGTACGTTTGATTTTTACTAGAATTTGTGTATTGGTTTAATGTTTTTTTGGTCTAGATTAGACAAGCCACAGTCCTGTTTAATGTATTTTTAATATTTTGTAATATATATATCAGACGTTTCACACTGTATCCCGCACACAGTACGATAGGCAGAGGGAACCTAGAGTTAAGACACTCCGTTCGCGTGTGGAGTTGTGGAACTCAACGCCGCGCTTTGCCTCGACACCAGAGCGTAGAATGAAAATATATATATAAATAAATATTTCACTTCTTCGAGTCGAAATCGAACTCACAACCAGTCGATTTTAAAGTCAAACTTTGTGCCCCTACGCCACGACTGGCCTTATTTTTATTCAAAACAGTTATTAATCTAAAATTATAATAGGCTATTAACTTATACTAGTCCAATTTTATATGAAAATAAATACTGGCCACTGTTCACCTCATATATTATTTATGTACAAAAGTTATATAAAAGCAATAACATATTAATACAGAAAACAACTATATTCATGAATATAAATAGAATGTTCTATTGGTATAATATTAATAAATTGATATAATATAACAATTCATTACTCAGTGTTTTTTTTGGTTAACGCTATATCCCGCATATAGTAAGGTAAGTAGAGGGAACCTAATGTTAAGACTACTATACTCTCTCTTTCTTCCGCTCAATTAAAAGAAGAACTATGTCTTGTTATCAGTAAATAATTAATAGCCTCGAGCGGGAATTGAACTCACAAACTACCGTATGCTGTGGCAGACGGTCAATGACATAATATTTTTTCCTTCTTTTGATTTTATTTCTTACTTTCTTCTATTACTGTCCCAATTTTAAAATGATTACGGAACCTAACACATGATGATGATATAACTCATATGAACGAGGGGACGTAAAAAATGAAAAAAAAAATCCTCCAAAACGATTGAACCTATAACCACTGCACGTACGGCCAGGTACCTACTGACTAAGCTATAATGACCTCAATAATGATTATTTATTTATACATAATTAAAAAAATAATTCACTCAAGTAAGCAATTGATAATTCTCCTTTTTGTTTAAAAGGAAGTGTATAGGTACTTAGGTATATATTAATGGGAACGGAGTGTCCTAGATTCTCTCTACCTACCATTCCCTAAATCTCTATACGTAAAATTTATATGTATCTAAAATCGTATAAGTAAATTCAGAATATAAAACCGAAAAATATATTTAAAAAAAAAACAAATTACAAAATATACAATATAAATAACAATTTTACACTAAAACAGTTGGCAATAATCAACAGTTATAAAAGCTAACATTAATGATCACTACAATAAAGTGATTAAAACAAAATCAAGAAAAAAAAAAAAGGTTGCACGAAATAAGACCAAAAAAAAAAGTTAACAATAAGAAAACGAGGCACCCGCATCTCGGGCCAAATAAAAGAACTAATGATCCCACAGATCATGGAGCGCAAAGCTGACGACTTAATCTACGTTCCTTTGTGAATCTTGAACTCTAGAATTGAGATTTTCGCTTGGTTTCACGCTGTATCCCGCTGTATATTTTGCGGGGTATAGGCAGAGGGAATATAGTGACAAAACACTCCGTTTCCACGTAATGCCCAATTTTCGAGGGATTGTTTTTTGAATGGCGAAACTCAACACTGCACTTTGTCTTGGAACCAATGCGATTGGACGAAAGGCATTTTATACCTCCTAGTAGGAATCGTACCCATAACCGTCGCGTATATAGCTAGACGCTGTGCTGCTGCGCCACGACGACGTCACCAAATTAAGATTTTAATTAACTGTAATGAAACCTACTGATACTGTGATACCTACTGTATTTAAAAAGAAACAGAGTGTTTTTTAATATCATGAAATGTAAATATATTTGCATATTTTTTCGTATTAAAAATAAACAAATATAAATAAAATTTATTCCCCATAGGACTTGAACCTACAACTACATTCACATCCAATTACTCAACGTTCTACAGCGCCAAGACGGCGCCAAAATTCCAAGACAAAATATTCGATAATTAAAGTATTTCTCAAGATTTCGTCCGCTCTTGAAATGAAACAAACAATTTTAATGGTACTCCAGATTATATTTAACTTGACGTCTTCATAACAATCTATACGTTTTACAAGAAGTTCCCGAGAAAATGCAGAGTAACGAAAGCAAACAAAGAAATTGTTAGACAACAAAAGGTAAACACAAAGGGCATTTAGTTGGACGATCCTGACAGCGCTACCCACGGTGTCACGATTCCCTTTTCGTCTCGACTTCCATGTAGGTATTTAACTAGGTTCCTAAATAATGATATTTTTTTTGAAATAATTTTTTTTTAATAAAAATTTTGAAAAATAGAAATATATTACATAATTTCAAAAAGTTCAGGTTATACAAAAATGTTAATGGTTAGTCTGTGTCACTTAAATATCCGTTGAGTGCCCTTTGAGTTAACGTTGAGGCCAGTTGTGGCGCAGGGGCACAGAATGTGACTGTAAAATCGAGTGGCTGTGGATTCGATCCCCACTCGAGGAGATATATTTACTTACATTTATATTTTCATTTCTTTGCTCTGGTGTTGAGGCAAAGTGCGGCGTTCAATTCCGCCACTCAACACGCAATCCTTTAGAACTCGGCGGAAAGTAGGGAACGGTGTGTCTTAACACTAGGATCCCTCTGTCTCGACACCATGCTGTGTGCGGGATACAGCGTGAAGCTGATTTATTTATTTAGGTCACGTCGTAAATTGCATGTAGTAGAGTAGGAGGGGAAATTGCGTTAACACACTGTATTCCGCACATCGAATAATTTTCGAGTCATGATGTGTGTGAGTTGCGGAGCTCAACGCCACCAAGTTTTGTTTTTTTACTAGAAGATTAAAGCGAAAAAATGAATATAATTCATTGTTCCAGGTGGGAATCCGCGTTTACAGACACTGTGTAACTGAGCCACTACTGCCGAACAAAAGATATAAAAGATTTTTTTTATATATTTTTTTCTATATTTGTACCATTGTAAAATACCATTTGAAATAGAAAAAAAACTTCGTGTGATACATAACTCTGTAACGTATTCGCAAAAACCGCCGACGCAAATTGATAAACCTTTCAATTTCGTTGTCCAAGTCTAGTTGAAAGCTAAAAAAAATCTGGAAAAAAAAACTTAAAGTTAACAAACGAACGCCAATTAACTTTTTCGGGTTCAACATTTTTTTAAAATGAGGCAAAATTTTAAACCGTAAAAGCGTTTATTTTAAACGTATAGTTTTTTTGTATATTTTTATATACAGCTTAAATTGGCTTATAATTTCTATGAAAATATCGAAATTCTAGATTTATAATTACTATGCAAATATATTTTGTGTGAATTGCCAAAAATCACTTACAATAATTTAATACATTGGCTATTTAAAGACATTAGGCACAGTGTTTGAATGTGAACGCGACGGTACTGAATTCGTTTCTTACTTTTTCTTACAAAACAAAATGAGTGAGTAAGTAGAGTTGTGCCACTCACTTCGCAATATATCGAAAATAGAGCGGTGTGCGGGGCACGGAGTGTCTTAACACTAGATCCTCTTATTTGTTCCTTTCTCTTATTTTATTTTCTTATTTTTTATTAGTTACTACAAACATTTCCGTTCCACACTTTCCGCTGACTTCTGTAGGCATTGCGTGTAGAGTGACGGGACTTAACGCCGTGCTTCACCCCATCCATATATATCAAATATTAAATATTTAATTTCCTACAGTGGGAATCGAACCCACAACCTTTCGCGCTTGTGCCCCTGTGCTACGACTGGCTTCAAAACTTATATCTATTATAGCTATAATATATTGATTATAAAGCGAAGCGACACAACTGACAAGTCTACACCCTATTTTATTTAAAGCATTTCTTATTGTATTTTTTGTGCCCTACTTGTTGGTTTTGTAGGGAATGTAAAGATATTGACGTCTTCATAGCGATTCGTCACGCATTGCCTCTTGGATGACTTCGCGATTTCATATTCTCTGGTGTGTTTAGATTTTTTTTATTGTTGTTGAGTAATAGTTGGGTGTATTTTGAAGTCGAAGTTGGTAGCTAGTTTGAAGTTTGTTGTAATATTTTTTAGAAGAGAAATTTAATTTCATTTTTTATTTTATTTTCACGCTTTATCCCGATAAAGAGGATAGGCAGAGAGAATGGAGTTTTAGAATACTCCGTTCTACACTTTCCGTCCAATTTTCGAGACATTGCGAGTTGAGATTTGCCTTGTTAACATTACCGCCACGTTACTGAGACACTATTGTCTTAATTTTATTAATATTAGAGAAATACACATCTTTTTTGTGTTTTTTATAATTTTTTTTATGGAATGATATTCATTATGAATTTCTCAATTTTATTTTAACATAATAATGAAGATTTGATATACTTAACTACGTTCTACGCCTCCTGGAAACCGACCAGGCGCTCTGACCACTAAGCCACACGTTCTCATCACGCTACGTCGAAATTTTTATACGCTTGTTACAACTTATTTATGTTGTTAGCATATAGCAAGATATTTACTAAGAATTATCGTCTGGCAAAAGATAAAGTTATTTATTAAATATTTTTAACATTTTTAAAGTATTATTCCACACTTAGTAAAGAAAAATACTTATATAGAAAAGGTATATATTTTTTATAACGTAGCGGGAATCGAACCCGCGGGTTCAAATATGGTTTAAGTGTGGAATAACACTTTAAAAATGTTAAAAATACGCTCAATTAAGATGTTTCACCTAACGATTCGTACTCACAACCTTCGCCTTTTATTACTAAATCTGCTCATTTTACATCTTCCTATACAATTATCAATAAATAATTCATTTTATAGAAACAATACAGTACATTTCTAATTTATTATAGTGTTGCTGATGTAAGAAATATATTTTACACGGTCTACAACTATTTTACTACAACTAGAAACTACTTGCCATTGCCATTGCTTATCCCTTACAAGATTTACACGGCCAGTTATCTTGTTTAGGTACCCTTGTTGGGTATCTAATTTTTTTTTATATATAACTCACGATTTTTTTATAGCCTGCAATTTCGCTTTCGTGAACTATACGACGTTAAATGACGTTGTTTCTTGTTCTTGTATGATTATAAAACTTAAGTAAAAAAAGATAATAATTATTTATTTAATAAATATTATTAGGTTCCCTCTGCCTACTCTGCTGTGTGCGGGATAAAGCGTGAAGCTGATTTGATTTGATTTAATTTAATTTAATTACTTTTTTAACAAACATTCTACGTAATATACTAAATTAACAAATGAAACTTTAATTATTGAAAGATTCATTAACACATTTGCAATAGTTTTCCTTCACCCATCTCCACCTTAAATATAGTTTTAACATCAATTGATATTAAAACTAATACATAATGAGCGGAAAATGTGAAAAATAAGGAACTTTAATTTGATCTGATAGTCTGTAATAGCTAGCTATTATTTAAAATGCCCGAGCATTATAAATAACTAGAGGGCGCGCGCGGCTTCGCCCGCTTATTAGGAGTGAATTCTAAAAAAACCATGAAACACGTGTTCAATAAAATATTTTTAACAGTCTGAATTTAAATTTTTATAAAAATCGGTGGCAATTTAAAGATTTTTCCATATAAACTTTCAATCCCTTATTTGAACCCTTAGGGGGTGAATTCTTAAAAACCATGAAACACGTGTTCAATGAAATATTTTTAAGAGTCTGAATTTCAAATTTTATAAAAATCGGTACAGATTAATTTTTTTTTCCATACAAACTTTCAATCCCTATTTCATCCCTTTAGGGTTAAAATTTTTCAAATTCCCTTATTAGTGGATGTCCAGAATATGAAAATAAACATCTGCCCAAATTTCACGTTTCTACCATCAGCGGTTATGGCTCTGCGTGCGTCTTACCTCAGTCAGTCAGCACAAGTCCTTTTATATATATAGATTTGCAGCGGTGTTGAGTTCCGCCACTCAACACGCAATACCTCCAGAATTCTGTGGAAAGTGGAGAACGGAATACAGAATCAGGTTCCTTCTATCTATCCTGCTATACTATACGGGATACTGCGTGAATCTTAAAAAAAATATAACTATAGAAACAAAAACAATTGCTACAAAAACTGTATATAATAGTATGGTTTAATGAATAATTTTCAACACATCATGTTTATTAAGCCATACAAATTGTATCGGCAAGTGATTTTATAATTATTACAGAAATACTCGTTTTTAGTATAAACTGTATGCAAATTAACAGCAAACCGGGGATAATATTTGCTTAACCGCAATCGAAATTGTGGATAGAACTGATTATAATATATTCTAGAAATAGTCGAGTTCTACTATTTCTAGAATATATTATAATAATTATATATTATATTATATTATGATAATTATATAATGTTATGCTGTTGTTATTAATATAATAGTATGTGGATGCTGTTTTATTATTATTAAAATTATAATTAAAAAAAAAATTAAAATATAATTCATTTTAAATTAATTTTATTTAATATTGTTTGATATATTTTATAATATTTTCCTCACTCTGGTTACGTAGCAAATGACGGCGTCGAGTTCTGTAATTAAATACGCAATGCCGCCAGAATATGGCGGAAAACGGGGAACGAGAGTGTCTTAACCCTAGGTTCTCTATAAGACACTCCGTCCCCATTAAATTCTGGAAGGCGCCCGTAGAATTCTGGAAGCATTGCGCACTGAGTGGCGGAACTCAACGCCGCAAATTCAACATCTAATATTATGCAATATTATGTTTATATCAACATGAAATATGTTTTTTTACTAAGTAGGTAGGTATGTTACCTACCTACTTAGTTAAATTTTGGGTCTATGACCAATCATTACAATGTCAATTGTATGGTAGTGATTGGAATTTGGATAGAACAAAGCAACGTTCTAGAATATTCATAGTCAGTATGGAAATTGAAATGGCAACCTAACTTGTAAGGAAAATATATGTTTTATTGATATGCCAAAATGTAGTCCTTATTACCCGACGGTAGTGCCACCCAAAAGGCGGGTAATGTTTTAGCATGTATGCATGTATGTCTATTCTTTTGTTCCCTTGTAACTATTAAACTTACTTGTAACTATTGGACTGGTTCTTAAAAACGATTTTAGGATTTATATTGAAGGCGCGAGTGTTATTGGATATATTAATTTAGTTTATATAGTCGGTTTTTTGATTTGATAGTAATTCAATTGCTTAAACTTATTTTTAAATACTACAGTATATTACAAACTTTCACTACTATAAAAACATTAAAATTAAATTAGCTTTACGCTGTTTCCCGCACACAGCAGCGTAGGCAGAGGAAACCAAATGTTAAGACACTCCGTTCCCGACTTTCTGCCGAATTCTGGAGGCATTGCGTGTTGAGTGACAGAACTCAACGCCGCGCTTAACCTCAATACCAGAGCGAAGAAATGGAAATATAAATTTAAGTAAATATTTCATCTCCTCGAGTGGAGATCGAACCCACAACCAGTCGATTTTGCAGTCACACCTCGTGCCGATGCGCCACGCCCGGTCTCATAAAAAAGCGTGAACTTAAGAAATAAGCATATACATAAATCATAATTAAAAATTTCAATACACAAAACTTTTATTACACACCAAAAACAAATAAACACGAAACAGTACGAAACTGTACACAATAATTGGCCCAACAATAGTTCGCAGGAAACACATGTTTCGGTCGTACGTACGTTATGTATGTGTGTGTATGTATGTATGTGTATGTATGTATGTATGTATGTGTATGTATGTATGTGTATGTATGTATGTACGTCACTGGTCATTTGCATTTAGTAATCGCGCGTGTAGTTGGTTTAGACATTGAGTAGTTGGTTGGTTTAATAATAAAAGACATAACTCAGAGGTTGCGTTTCGTTTAGTTTTTGAGGCCGACGTGGTGGAGTGGTATAGTTTCCGATTGTAAAAGTGATGGTTATAGATTCGATATTCACTCAGGATACAATTATAGGTAAAAGGCAAAACACGGCGTTGCGTTCGGACACTTAACACGCAATGAGGCTTCAGCGGAAAGTGGGGAACAGAAGTGTCATAATGAGAATGGAGTTTATTAACAATAGATTCCCAGGTTCCCTTCTGTATACACTGCTATGTGCGGAATATAATGTAAAGATATTTTTATTTCTGCACTCTACTTATATAAGCAAGTGTTAAATACAAAAGAACTGTGTAATGTTTCATAATCTTTTTTAAAATTTAGGTAAGTAATATTTAGTGTTGAGTTCAGCTTTTAGGGTCCACAATTCTAGACAGGCTTCTTCTTCTTCTTCCTGGCAATTATCCCGGCTATTTGCCAGGGTCTGCCTTCCTGCTCAATCTACTCCACTTTGCACGGTCTTTAGCGTTAAATTCTTACTTTACGTTACTTTAGGCTGTCTAACGCTATAACGTTAGATTATGCTGTTAAATAAGGATTGGTTATAAATTCGCCAAAAATCTTAAACTATATATTATGACTGTGATGTAATGTTAATTTAATTAATACCATAAAAATACTTTTCTTGGAAATAACCAACTTTACGTGTGACTTACAATATATATTATGTGATATATATAAATATATAAATATATATATAAATATATATAATCACAATTAATTCTATGAAATGACTTAATTAATTGACTATTAGAATATGGCATTAGCATAACAATTAAATGTCGTATTGGATGCCCACGCCTCTCCCTATATAGCAATACTATAAAGTAAAAGGATTGTTTGAATGGACTAATCTCAGGAACAACTGGTTTGAATGAAAATGTTACTTTTGTGTTGTATAAACCCCCTCCATCCCCCTCCCAAAATATACTATATTTATAGAAGGAAGCTCTAGGTATTGACATTACACGAGCGTCTATCAAAGCCCATATTTTTTTTCAGGGACGAGCCACTCTCGAATCACCATCGCAGGTTAGCAGCAGTTTAGCCCATTCGAAAAAGAAAAGAGTACTACTATACGTTCGAACTAAGCCGCTGTGGTTCAGAATTTGTCATATTTGATCTACATATCGATCATTGTTGTCATTCCCTCAGTACCTATAAAAGCAAAAATTATGATAATCTTATCAATAACCAAAGAAGACTTTTTAATAACCTCTTCCCGCATAAGGCAGGGTATCTAGAGGGAACCTAGGATCTTAGTGTTAAAACACTCCATGCTTTACTTTTCGCCGAATCCTGGAGGCAATGCGTGTTAACTGGCGGAAGTCAACGTCACGCTTTGTTTAGCTACCAAAGCGAGTAAATTAAATTATTAAATATTACATTCTTCAGAGTGGGAATCGAACCCATAACCTGTTTTTTAATTGCGTACTGGGCTCGCCACGGCTGCCCTCCCAAAGAAAAATTAATTGAAGGAACTAAAACAATTTACGATTTCATAACTTAGAACAGTACTGCAAAATGGAAAAGTCACTTTAAAATCTCTAGACTTCTTGTCATTATTATTTAAAAGAATAATAGAAAGACCGGGTTTCGTCATTCGGGTGGTAAATATTTAAAGTAGGTCAACGTTCCACGATCTGCATAATATTTTGTCATTTCAATTATCTGGCCGTCGTGGCGCTGTGGTACAGATCTGCAATTGTAAACATGATTGTTTTAAGTTCGATTCCCACTCGGGTGAATCGAATATTTAATATTTTTTATTATACCTCACTCTGGTGACAATGCAAAACGAGGCGTTTTAATAGATGTCTTAATGGGGAATGGAGTATCTTAACATTAGGTTCCCAGGTTCCCTCTGCCTACCCTACATAGTGCGAGACACAGTAAAAAAATATTAGAGAACGTCTCTAATATTACAGTCTTCGTTTGACTGCAAATGTGAAAGTTGTGTGTTCGATCCCAATTAGGGAAAATAAAGTATTTGTGATTATTGAACTAAATTAATATAGTTGTATTTCCTGAGTAAAAATCCAATCCGCAACCGCCACACTTATAGACAGACGCTATGCCACTGCGCCACAACGTCCTTAATCTATTATAGATATATCTATATATAATATTTTAATAATAAGCTAAACCACAACTTACCGTCCAGGTTCAAAACCAATAAACCTACTAATATCTCTCACAGAATTTGCATCTCAAACGGTATCCCGTAGGAACCGATAGCTAATACTGCAAGACAGAAATTTGCCTACATTAACGCCGTAATGGTGTGCTTTAAATTTTCGTATACATTATTTATTTATGAGCCCGTTGTGGTACAGTGCGGTGATATTTGACTGGAAATGTGATGGGTGTGGGTTCGAATTCCATTTATTATTTGAAAACAATGTGTTTGGTAGATGAAGTGCGGCGTTGTGCTCCGCAACTCAACACACAATGTCAAAAATAAAGTTGAAAGTGGGAAACGGATTATCTAAACACTATGTGCCACACTTTGGGGAAATAACGTGAACTTTTTTTTATTCATGAATATTTAATATTTTGTAAAAGCTATTATTTCTTTATAACTCTTTGTGAAACATACTTAGGTTCATCATTTTCCTTTGTGGTCATATCTTTTTATTTGGTGGAGAGAAGTTTTAGTGCACATTTTCTCTTCTCTCTGTTAATTAACTTAGGTCAATATACTTTGCAGTGTTAAGACTGAGATAAATAAATATAAATAAAAGTTGTGACTAATTTGAAGACTTATTGAAAATTCTCTGGAACTTAAAAATCATAGCTTTAAAATATTCTATTTATACTAAAACTCTTACCGGATTAATTGCGTTTATGTAGTATAATACATTTTTGGAAACCCGACTTTTCGAACACTTAGTAGAAGTTATTCTATGTATGCCAGTCATGGCATAGGGGTGCAAGTGTGTGACTGTAAATGCGACGGCTATGGGTTCAATAACACTAAGGAATTAATTATTTTAGTTAAATCGCTGTGGTCTTGAAAAAGCGCAGCTTTGAGTACCGCAACTTCATACACTATATCACGAAAAATCAGCGTAAAGTGAGAGACGTGAGTATCTTAACACTAGGTTTCCTCTACATAACGTGCCTGAAAAAAAATTAAAGAAATGCGTAAAGTGAGCTCCCTAAAATAATACTACATAGTTACAAGTCAATCTAAGAAAAACGTTTTTAAAATCCTCTTCCCCCTATTGATATTCGAACTCATAACCTACGGTACAATGAAGCCTTCATCTACAACACTATACCGATGTCAACATATATATATTGTTAAGATCCACAATATGCTAAACACCTATCATATCCCATTACTTCGAACTACGAATATATAATAAGCTTGTATTATATTACCTCGAGCTAATATTACTTAGTAAAGTCATTAGAACACAAATATATATTATGTTCACATAAACGAACTTGACATATTATTGCGCCGCAGCGTTGAGTTACGCCACTCAACACGCAATGTATGGAAAGTGGGCAAGAAAGTGAAGAACTAGGCGTATTAACACTAGGTTCTTTTCATATAAATAAAATAATCAGCAAAGTAAGATTGAGTGTTGTGTTGAGTTCTCCCACTTAACACGCCACGCCACAAAAAGTAGGGAACGGGGTATTTTAACATATGTTTCTCAGATTTCCTCTAATACTTTGCGTGAAGCTAAATAAAAATATCCTCGGCAGAAAGTGGGGAACGGAGTGTCTATACACTAGGTTCCCTCTGCCTACCCTGCTGTGTGCGGGATACAGTGTGAAGCTGATTTTTTTTTTAAATTAAATTATTAGTAGGTTCATCTCCCGTTTACCGCAAGTTTTAATATTTTCTATAAAAATAAATATCGTTTCAATCACTCCAACACTTTGCTCTATGAAGAAAAAAGTAATTGACTAGCTTTTTAATTGGTTTCCTTTCCTTCAGACCTCACCTTTTACTCGATAGCTTCTTATAAAATATTTCTTCGCTTCCTATAAATTTTATTTTGATTGTACATACAAATACCGCGTAAAAGTTACTCCGAAACTGCTATAATGCTATAGCAGTAACATATTCCTAAAAAATCTACAAAAAAAACTGAGAACCTTCAAAGCTTGGTTTGACTTGGATGGTTACCAAGGGACGCGGGTTCGAATCCTCCTATATTCTAGTTTGTGTTATGCAACGTGACTTATTAACATTAGGTTCCCTCTGCCTACCCTGTTATAAGCGGCGGCCTATCCTGTATATAGCGTAAAACTGTGTTCTTACTTTTTGAGCTTCACGCTCTATCCCGCAACATAGGCAAAAGTAACCTGAGTATCTATTGTTAAGACACTTCATTCCTCATTTTCCGCTCAACTCCCGCGGCTTTGCGTGTTAAGTGCCAGCATTCAACGCCGCGCTTTGCCTCATTGCCAGAGCAGAGATAAATGAAAACTTTACTTATACTTATATTACTTTCCCAGAGTGAGAATAGAACCCACAACCAATTACAATCGCATTTCTTATAACGAATGCATTTCTTTCATATATTTTTCACAAAACGCAACCTCAAGGAACCCAATTATATAAAAATACATAATATATTTAATTCCACCACTTAAGATCATTAAAATCATCATCTATATATAACTTTAGTAAGAGAAACAATGTTTTTACCTATTAACAACCATACCGGAAACTTCGAGGAGATAGTCATCTACGGTTTTAATTATTCTACTATGGCCCCGCCCGGTGTTGTAAATTGTATGGGACTGTCCAATCAAATTAATTTTAGATCGCAGAGAGATGTAGTGATAAGTCACTTTATATTAATGTTATGTGACGTCGAGTGTCGGTTTTGCTTCGATTTTTATGTTATAATATATCATTTTAAATGGATGGTTGTTTAAATTATTGTTTAAGCTTCAGCTGTATCCCGCGAGGTAGGAAGGTAAGACATTTCTGTTTACCATTTTCCGGAAAAGAAAATATGATATATTTCATTGCATCAAGAACCGAACCGAAAATGAGAATCGAACTTACAACTGCCATGAATGCTTTTGACCCTAAGCCTTTCTTATTAAAAATATTAGACTCGCTTTAAGCTTTAATTTGCAAATATTTTTTCAAAGTTTTTAAGAAGCATTTACTTGATATATAAAAATATATTTATTATATTTTAATCGCTTTGGTAACAAGATACAAAGTGTAACTTAAAAGTATGGACAGAAAGTTGAGAGCGAAATAAGATTCCCTATGCTCTCCGCGTATCCTGCTATATGCGAACTAAAGTATATCAAAGAACATCGATGAGAAATCTTCTCCATTCTCCGTTGTTCGCATAAATTTGAGATAATGAGTGTTAAGCTGAACTTGCCAGAACTAGGAAGCAAAATATTTTGTTCCCTCCCCCAAGTGAATTGAAAACAATCTTCATGTCAGGTATTGTCCCACTGCGCTACGATGGACTTGTTATAAACAAGTTTCCTTATAAAAGTTCTTGTTAACAATTACAGAGTAGCGTTATATAAAATCTTTTATTAGTTTCACAGTGTATCCCACACATGCCAGGGTAAGTAGAAGATACTTGGGAACCTGGTATTAATTTTGTTACCATTAAGATGGAAGATGTCTTAAAGTTGACGACTTATGCCGTTTTACACTGTTCGCCGAGTTTTGTAGGCATTGTCGATACAAAATGCTATTTATTTGAGACCGTCGTGCCACAGAGGTGGGGGTTCGGTCCCTACTTGTGGGAGGGAATTCAAATTCAAAATATTATTTATTCAAATAGATTATTATAAGCATGACGCTACCACCGGTTCGGAAGGCAGTTCTGCTGAGAAGAGCCGGCAAGAAACTCAAGAAAAGAATTAATTATTATTTATTAAAATATTTTTTTTGCTCTGACAAAAAAAGGCAAAGGGCCGGTGTTGAGTTTCGCCACTCAACAAGCATTGCTTAGAAAAATTCGACGTAAAGCGGGAAATGGAGTAACTTACACTAGAAGGCCAGTCGTGGCGCAGCGGCACGAGGTGTGACTGTAAAACCGACTGGTTGTGAGTTCGATCCCCACTCGAGGAGATGAAATATTTACTTAAATTTATATTCCTATTTCTTCGCTCTGGTGTCGAGATTGAGCGCGGCGTTGAGTTCTACCACTCAACACGCAATGCCTCCAGAATTCGGCAAAAAGTAGGGAACGGAGTGTCTTAGTACTAGGTTCCCTCTGCCTACCCTGCTGTGTGTGGGATACAGCGTGAAGTTGATTTATTTATTTTTTTAAGAGAGAACACTTAGTTCCTTGCGGGATAAAGCGTGGATTTGATTTAAAGTAATAAGTTGATGTAATAAACGAAGAAAAATCTTGTACAACTCCTACAACCATTTCCAATATTCCCTTTCATTAAAATCTCAAGATAGCACGATCCAACACTAATAGCCCACTCATCGTTATATAATATAATACAGTATAATTTACAGCTGCTCAAGCGGATGCCTTCTCACAAATTACGTTACAAAATAACACATTCTTACCGACACGACTGGCCATGGGGATTTGAAATTAACTATAATTGCTTAATTCTGAACTGGTGTTTGTTCGCCGCTAAGGCTCTGTGTGAGAGAGACGGTGATACGGGTGTATGGGTTGTGGTGAAAGAGCCAAGTTCTTTTTGAGTGTGTGATGATTGGGAAGGATAAAAATTGTGTTAATGTAAAAATGTTTTTTTTTTATGTCTATTATTTTATAATTGAAATAGAATTACATGGACACAATCGTAATAGTCACAATTAAAAATAATATAAAAAGTTTTTACTTCTATGAACTATAGTAAATATCTTCAAATACTAATTATAAATTGTTTTATTATTGTTAGTCTCTGTCTTCTTTTAAAAAAAACATACAAAAAAAAAGTATAATTCAATATAACTAAGAAGAAGGTAGAACCCTCAATGAAAGTCCAATAATTATTTTTTTACGCTGTATTCCGCATTTTTTTATTTATAGCTTAGTGCTGCGCTTTACTTGTAAAAGGAGAAAATGAAAATATTTCTTATTTAATTTTTTTCAGTTGGAATCGAACTCACAACCTGTCGCATTTACAGTCACCCGCTTGGGCCGACAACGATGGCCTGTAATTATTTGATATTACTATTTAGGAAAAAATAAAACAACGTTAACTGACATGGGGGATCCTAAATCATGATAGTATAATTATATGTTTAATGTAAGGCGTAATACTTAACAACATGCTATTGCTTGCTAATTTTTACAATTTTTTTATATTATAATATTTTACTCAAACTTGGCTCAGCTTAGTAATAGAGGAACATTGACTACAGTACTTGAAATTGATTGAAATATAAAAAAAAGTAACGTCCGTCCGAAGGAAATCAAATTGGTATAGTATTTTTTGTGTCTAATGATATTTTTTTTAGAGGCCCGTCGTGGCGCAGATGCACAAAGTGTGACTGTAAACGCTATTGGTTGTGGGTTCCATTCCACTCGTAGAAATGAAATATTTATTTAAATTTATATTCCCATTGCCTTCGTTCTGGCGCCAAGGCAAAGCGCGGCGTTGAGTTCTGCCCCTCAACACACGATGCCTCCAGAATTCGGCAGAAAGTGGGGAACGAAGTGTCTTAATAGTATGTTCCCATTGCCTACCCTGCTGTGTGCGGGATATAGTGTGAAGCTGAAATAATTTCATATATACAGATATTTTAATAGTCATTGGGAGATCAAAACGTTTTATTAGGTATTTGCGTGATTGTAACGAATTTACTTACTGTACTCGTATGTTCAATTAAATGACATTCAACTTTGCACCTATCTTAAAATAAACAGAAAATAAAGAATGTAGTAACTTAACACTAAATTTTCTTTCACTCTTCCTTTTCTACATGCAGAAGATGCATGTAAAACCAATAAATATATATAAAGATTAAAATACTTGACCATCGCATTTAATAAACGATATAAAATGGAATTTAAAATATTTTAAATTGTTTTATTTATGATTTGATGTTTTATTATTATACATAAAAGTAGGTAAGTATGTATAATGAAAAATTAATTTATATAATAATTCATTGCTTCCTCTCATTACTTTCAGATATCGTCGTGTCCTGAATAATGACATTAAAAAGGTCGGTATATCATTACATTGCATGATTTTTTTTCTATATTAATTGTAATACATAAAAAAAAATCAATATGTATATTTGCTTTGCAAATTTAGCAAAAAATCTATGGCTGAAAAAACTTTTATTGCAGTAAAATATAATAATTACTACTAAATGATTTAATGTGAGAATCATACTCGTTATTTCATTGGACGATAGCTTCACATAACAATGTTTAACATTGTAACTTGGTCATGACACTCCTTTATCCACTCTTCGCTCGAATTGCGTAGACATTGCGTATTAAGTGGTGTAACTCAACACCGTGTTTCATCTTACCAGAAATCCTCCTCCAGTGATGTTTGGATCTCAACAAACCCAGATTTCACGATTTTTTTTCTTTTTCTTTATTTAGCTTCACACTGTATCTCGCTCATATCAGCGTAAACAGAGGGAACCTAAGAACCTAATATTAAGTCTTACCGCCGAATTTCCGAATCAGTTTGTGCTTCTGTTAACAAATGAAAGAATCAAAACATATCAATCGAATTTACGACACTAAATCATAAAACATGTTAAAGATCATTTCAACTTTAGCGTGCAAGTGATAAATTTAAAAATTTAGTGTGGCCATATACCCAGTATTTATGGTCAAATTATTGATAGTAAAACTGTATGACCAGGTAAAGTACTCGTGTGTAAACAGTAAAAGTCTGATAGCACCTATAGCTATAAATTTATTTCATATTGGAATTTCTAGATTATATTAATAAATTATTATTTCCGCATTTCGTAGATATAATGTGGTGCTAAATAAATTACTTTTTATCGTTTTTATAGATAATTGGCCGATTTTTTAGCTAATAGTTTGTTATGGCACATTATAACGCATGGCTTAGTGGTCAGAGCACCTGGTCGGTTTCTAGGTGGCGCGGGTTCGAGTCCCGCTGCGTTCAAATTTTTATACGTTTTCTAAATAAGTATTTTTCTTTCCTAAGTGTGGAATAACACTTTAAAAATGTTTAAAAAAAAGTTTATTATTATTGCGATTTAATTACAAAAATCCTGAACTGTCGCGATAGTTAAAATAACACTAAGGCAAATATTGTCATCCAGCTATACCTTCCCTTCACCCACATACATAGGTTGGAGGAAACCTCTTTTAAATCCTTTCTTAACCTGGTTTCTGTAATTTTGTTTATTTGATTTCTAGTACAATATACTAACTTAAAGGCGTTGCGTGTCGAATAACGAAATTCAAAGCAGCACCTAGTCTTATAATTAAAGCAAAAACATAAAAATAATTCAATCCCTATAATGGCAATCGAACTCACCACCACCGTCTCGTATTCAATAAGAAATTGTGCCACTGCGCCACGACGGACTTAATACAAATTATAATTTACATTGATAAATTGACTAAACCCTGTGAACAATTAATTTACTTTGTCATTCGTATTATACTCGAAGAAGACAAGTGATTTGATATTTTGCGACTCAATCACGAGAATTCCCGTTCATTTTGATTTATTGCTGTTTGTTTCAAACAGTAATTGTAAAATTTGTACCTGCTCTAAGCCGTTCTAGATCGAGTGTAAAAGATATTTATTTTTGGTTGTGTACTGTAAAGTTTCATGTTATATCTTACACGAAACAGGACAGATAAAGTGAAGTTAGTGATAAGACACTCTGTTCGCCACTGTCTGACCAATTTTAGAGATATTTCATTGCTTTAACTAAAAGGATGGAGAAATAAAAAGAATTTACTTCATCATAGAAATTGGGTGAACATTAGGTTCCCTAGTATAGGTTATGTTGTTGTACGTATAGGTTTGTGTATGTTAGTTGTGAAGTGAAAATAAATTTATAAAATAAACAATATAATTATTAATTAAGAGGCCAGTCGTGTCGTAGCGGCACAAAGTGTGACTTTGAAACCGACTGGTTGTGGGTTCGATCCCCACTCCAGGAGATGAAATATTTATTTAAATTTATATTTCCATTTCTTCGCTCTGGTGTCGAGGCAAAGCGCAGTGTCGAGTTCTGCCACTTAACACGCAATGCCTCCAGAATTCGGCAGAAAGTAGAGAACGGAGTGTCCTAACACTAGATTCCCTCTGCTTTCTCTGTTGTGTGCGGGGATACAGCGTGAAGCTAAAAAAAAATATTAATTATTTCCTAACTCCAATATTTTGGGATAGACTCACACCAACCATATAAAACCCATTATCGCACCAACTTCTAAGTAAAACATTGCTTCTAATAAATATAAAAATGCAGTATAATCACAAAACACGCTAATGACTTTTGTAAACAACGAAGAGTGATGAATGCTTGACTACAATCCACTTTATTATCGTCGAATTTACAACCTTATGTCTTAAGACTTAAGGACTATCCAAATCGCGAGATGATTCAAGCCGAAGAAAGTTTCTCCTTCTCTGATATACCATCAAACTTGTATCGCATATTTCTTACATTATTTCGGTAGCTAAAAGGAAATTGCTGGCCTCCGGCACCAGCCATTCCATTCTTTTTATAGTAACCATAATCTTGCCCAGATTTTTAAAATAAGACCAACCTTTTGTGCTGTTATGGCGATGCAATTTAAAAACGGCAGTCCTATTACAGTATCCATTGGAGAAATAGGTTGTTGTTTCATTGAAATGTTAGATTTTTGTGTATAAAAAATATGGTAATATTTTTAAAATGATATTAATTCATATTTATATCTTTTCCGTTACTGGGTGCAGGGGAGCAATAAAAATCATTTCTTCAAGTTCCTTCGGACTAACGAAAGTCTACGTAAACAAAGTTGCGGGTGGGGTTTACTTTTTTTTCAGCTTCACGCATATAACAGGGGAAGCAGAGGCAACCTAGTGTTAAAACACTCCGTTTTACATTTTCCGCCAAATATTCGGGGCATTGCGTATTGAGTGGCAGAACTCAACGCCACGTTTTGCTTTGTTACCAGAGCGAAAAAATTAATAAATAATAATTCATTTCTATGAGTGGGCATTGATTGAACCCACAACCGTTGCATTTACAGTCACATGCTTGTGCCAATGCGCCACGACGCCCTCCATATACGTGAAACATACAATTTTATCACATTTAGTGATCAAATAGTATAAAAACGAAAATTATAGAACATTTCAACTCAGCTCCAACCACTAACATAGACATCATAAATTCCTGGCACCACATACACTTGTTCTCGAATACAGTCAGTCATGTTACCCAAAAAGAAAACTAAAAACTTAACAACACTAATAAACGTTTACAAACCAAACATACGAATAAATAAACATAAATCAGATCAATTAAGTCAGAAGATTTTGCTGAATGAATAAAGGTACACAGATGGTTTAAATCCCTCATAAATCCAAGCGACGCTTGTCAACACGAAATCTCTTTCTTCGAAAACAGTTTTAACTTGTATGTACTAACTGGCGGTTTGACATGGTGGAACAGATGTCTCCTGTTTGACGGATGGGTCAGCGAGGTCGGTTCTTCCCCTCTGTTACCCCTGGGGTGCCTGACAGCTGATGAGACAATTACCAAGATCGTGACTTCGTAATATTGTTCTTATGTAATCTAATCTAAGTTATATTTGAATAAGTGAGTGTTTGTTTGGTTTTTTAGATATAATTGACAAAGTGAAATGTGAACACGGTAAATAAATGTTATTTTTGGGATTAATATTAAAGTGAGAATATAGTGCAATATTTTTATTAGCTTTTGTGGCACAAAAGGTCAGCGTTTGCTTGTAGACGCGATGGTTGTTATTAATTAATTATATTTAACAAGACATTGCGCGGCGTAGAGTTCTGCCGCTCAACACGCAGTGTCTCTACAATTTGTCGGAAATTGTAGAACTGAGTGTCTTAACACAAGGTTAGTTTTGCCTATTCTGCTATTAATACAGCGTGACGAAAAAAAATATAATTAATATTTATTTATTTATTTATTTATTTATTTATTTACTTATTGGTTTATCACATAAATACAGTACAGCTTTGTAACATTGGCACATTTGTAATAATAAAAAGAAAAACAGAACTATACATATGTTTGTTACGATAAACACCGCATGCAAATATTTTTGTGTGAGAAGATGATTAACAATAATCACAGTAGAATTTGTCCTTACAACTAAAAGTGCATAAAAGTAAATTCAAAATTTATAACAATGAGAGAAAAATTAAAAATATTTTTATACTTTAAGCGAGTTTACTCTTAATTTTACGAAGTGAATCCCAAAATATATCAATTTTAGCTGAATATTCATTTTCTAGGCGACATAAACGAGAGACCGGCGAATTAGAGCCTAATATGGTTCTGCAAATTGGAGGTTGGAAAAGTTTTACAGGATTTCTAGGGCATTTATAGGGAACTTTAAACTTAAATAACGGCAAGAGGTTGGGACAATCATACTGGTAGTTAATTAATTTGTGCAGGAAAGTTAAATCTAGTATGTCCCGTCTTTCAGTTAACGATTGAATTTTAAAATACTGCAATCTATCCTTATAAGAAGGTTTGCTTTCTGAGATTCCTCGGAATTTTGCTAAATGCCATAGAAATCTTTTCTGAATACGCTCGATGCGCAACGAGCTAGTGGAATAATGAGGTCTCCAAACAGTGCTACAGTATTCAAGGATGCTGCGAACGAGACTATTATAAAGCATTATTTTAGTTTTTGCTTGTGTAAACATTTTACAGGTTCTCAAAATAAAGCCAAGTAAACGTGTAGCCTTCTTAGTAATTTCGGAAATATGTTGATCAAATGTAAGTTTGGAGTCAAAAACGACACCAAGGTCTTTAATTGTGTCAACTTTCACTATAGGTACTCCGTTAATATAGCAGTCACATTCAATAGTTTTATGTTTCCTGGTAAAAGTGACATGAAAACATTTTTTAACATTCAGTAACATATTATTATCCTTACACCAATTCACCAGTCTATCCAAGTCACTTTGTAATAGAGCCACGTCTTCGATAGTATTCACGACTTTTAGGATTTTTAAATCATCAGCGTACATGAACGGGGTACAGTGGGAAAAAGTTGCCGGTAAATCGTTAATAAATATATTGAATAAAAATGGTCCTAAGTGGGAGCCTTGTGGGACACCAGATCTAATTTCATGTAAAGATGACTGATAACCTGAAATCACGACATAGAATTTTCGATTTTCCGTGTATGATTTAAGCCACTGCAGTAGTTTTCCCGTATAACCATACCCATACAGTTTTTGATTCAAGACTTCGTGAGGTACTAAGTCAAATGCTCTACTAAAATCACTATAGATAACCTCAGTTTGATGGCCAGCGTCCATAGATTTTTGAACGATCTCTGTAAACTCCACCAAATTAGTGCACGTAGACCTAGACTTAATGAACCCATGTTGAGCATCATTTATCAGAGGCTTAAAATGTGTGATCATATGAGGAAGAACAAGGCTTTCAAAAACTTTGGCGAAAGATGTAAGTAACGAGATTGGCCGGTAATTTAAAACATTTTTTTTATCATTACTTTTGTAGATTGGAACTATTTTAGCTATTTTCCACAATGTTGGGAATATTCCATCTAGCAGTGATTTTTCATATATTAAAAATAGTGGCTCAGATAAGCTTTCCGCACATTTCTTAATAAATTGTGGTGGAATATCATCTGATCCTGATCCTTTACGATAGTCCAGGCTATTAAGTGCATTAATTATCTCTTCCCTCGAGATTTTTATGTTAGATATAGTATTTAATGCATTCACAGGTGTCTTTTGGAAGGATTGACCGATGATATTTAGCGGAGATTTGTAAATACTGGAAAAATATTTCAAATTTTGAAATATCCTTTCCGCCATTTGCATTATTTACTCCATCAGTCATATCATTAGGGAACGAGCTGTTGTTCTGACGCTTGCTTTTTGTATAGGACCAAAAACATTTAGGGTTTTTGGTAATATTATTTTCTACTGTATTGATATAAGATTTGTAGTTTTCGCTCGCTAATAATTCACAACGCTCATTTATTATATCCAAGGAGATCCCATCCATAGGATTTTTATACTTCTTAAATCGAAGATCTAGACTTTCTCGCTCTCGTATCAAACCCTTAAGATTGTGGCTAAACCAAATAGGATATTTAGAATTTTTTTGCTTATATTCAGGAACGAACTCTTGGATACATGAATTTAATACTTCGTAAAAATTTTTTACTATTTCGTCAATTGTAAGGTGATCAGATAAAATAACTTTCCACTTTATATTCGTAAGATAATTATTAATAAGGTCATAATCGCATTTAAAGAAATTGTATCTTTTAGTTGCAATTGAATTACTTTTCAACATTTTAACTTTGAAATCCATAAAAGTAGCGATAATGGGAGGATGAAGCTTATCAATATTAACAAGGGAAGATACAGCAGCTGATACAAAACAATCATTAATGTTAGTGAAAACAAGGTCTAAAATTCGGTTTGACGTGTTTTTAATACTATTACATTGTTTTAAATCGTTTAAATTGGCTATAATAAAACTAAGTAAGGCTATATAAAATCTATAAGTGTACTTGCTAAAGTTGAGATACCTAGATTAAAATACTTTTGGGAATCACTATCAAGAGACCACTCAATACATCCAAGATTAAAGTCACCCAGAATACATGTATTATAATTATGCAATTCAGATACACGATTACAGTTATTTAGGATTTTTTTTAACATATTTATTCTAACAGGTGGAGGTAAGTATACCCCACACAAGGCCAAATTATACATTTTGTTTGAAATTTTAAATTGTATTGTGATCCATAAATCTTCGCATTCACTCTCCCAACTGTACATCCGACTGCAATCAATTTTATTAGAGACGGCTACAAGTACTCCACCTCCTTCTTGTTTGTGTTGGAAATTTGTTAACTTCCTGTCTCTCCTAAATACGATGTATCTATTGTCGAACAATTCGGAGTTTAGGACGTTATCATTGAGCCAAGTTTCAGTAAGTACAATAATATCATAGTTATTACAGCAAATGTTAGTGTAAAAGGTATGGGTTTTGGTTCTCAGTCCACGTACATTTTGATAATATATGTTTAGGTAGGGGAATGTTATAATTTTAACCTTGGAGCATGCTTAGTGACGGTTGATTACAGCGTCAGACTTTTAAGAAAATCCATATCTTTGACCAACTTACATTCAGAAAAGTCAGTCTTACGCATAAAAATTCTACCGCTTTTAACCCATACATGTTTATATCCTTTTTCTCTAGCAGCAGTTCTCGCAGCAGCATGAAGGTGCTTGTTTGAAGCTGATAAGTGCTCGCTTACGAATACAGGCTTTTTTTCTCCGGCAATTCCCATATGGCATGTATTAAGCTTATTATTAGGATTGGTTTTATTGTACTTTATGACAGATGATAGAATCATATCTCGAGTTTTTGGAGAATCCAGTTGTAGAATGATAGAACGGGGTCTAGAGTTATGTGGGTCTAATTTTGCTATTCGTGTACAGTGTAAAATATGATCTCTGTTTAAATTATAATTTATGGCACTAGTCAAATTTTGAATCAAAGTATCAAGATTTTCGTTTCTACTTTCTGGAACACATTGTATTTCTAAGTTGCTTGCTCTATTATGTTGCTCAATGATGTTAATCCTGTTTGTAAGAGTCTTCAGGTTTAAAGTTAAGTTTATGTTTTCGTCTTGTAATTTTTTGATCGTTTCTGAGGTAGTATCAACTTTCTTTCGAATGTCTTCATATTGACAGTTCAAAAACTGCATAGACTCCTTCATTTCAATAATTTCCTCTTTAATGGGCCGAAACTCTTTAGCAATCATATTAGCTAGATTTTTATTAATTTCGGATGATAAATTTTGCATTTCTAACTTTACTACTTCACTTATAGTATCCTTAATACAAGCAAGTGAGACGCTGTCACTGGAGGATTGTGGGGGAGATGATATTGCCTGTCTCTTTGTGGACCGTTTGATAGCTACATTTTGCTTTAAATTAGTGGTTTTGTTTCGCGGATTGAGCCGCACCGGTGTATCGTCACTTTGACCACTTCTTTGCTTAGCGATCACGCATGAAGGACATTTCCAAAGTTGGTCATTGTCGTTGCCCGCACTAAGATTTAGACAGTTAAGATGATAACCTACTTTGCATATGCTACTTTGAAGGAACGCCTCGCCCTCTATTGGCATGTTACAACAACCCCATATGATGATTTCGATAGCTTTTTCTGACATATTAGTAATATTTAAACAGTTTATATAGGTTTTTTTATAAAAAATATTTTTCCTATTTTTTGGAAGGATCGAACTCGGGTTCATTCGTTTGTTCGTCTTTAAATTCGGAGTTCAGGCCTCTGCGCTACGGTAAGCTTAACGTTTACTTCCAATAATACTGTCTATTATCTAGTGCTGCATTTTATAAGCGAACTGCTCGGTGTTCACCGTATTTTATTGTAAAAATTCCTTTTAAGAAATGTGGTAATATTTTGTTTTAAGCACTCACACACTTGAAACTTTTTAAGCTCATTATAAATTGTTATTATTATGCACTTATATTTGAGATAAATCAGTCACTTTCACTTATTGTTTAACAGACGGTAGATTCATACGATCATTAATGATTTTTAAATATTTTTTGTATTAATTCTTAGTTTTTTTAACAGATTAAAAGGCTATTCGAAAATTTAACACTTTAGTTGCAATTGTTTTTTGGTTTGATAAAAAAATGCACAGTTTTAAAGTCTTTAGCGAATTTAGTTTGAGAACGTACACATAACACTTCCTTCTCTCACTAGTACCCGACGATTTTATTTAGGCCCTAAAGCCTATCTAACAAAATAAAAAAAAATGCGCAAACCAAAAACATCTAATAAAGAAATGAAAAGGCGGTCTTCCCAATAGTGTCCAAGTTTTAATACAGCATAAATTTAACTATCAATTATAGTCCGCAACCTCCAATCAGAATGCACCTGTGCGGGTTGTTATAATGAAGACGTTTGAGTTCCTCGCAGGTGTCCATGGTTCCCGATCCCAAATCTTCTTATTATGTTGTTTAATTCATTATGCGCTTTGTTTTCTTCATTCGTTTTTTGTCGATGCCGCGAATAACTTGATCGTCTCCTCGGAAATTTATTATGGCGAGGGAAGACAAGGGTCCCATTATAAATCGTGTCCGACCACTAACATATGTACGCAATTAAGCTGTAAAGTTGTTTTAAACGTTCCCAACAATTTGGGAAAACACGAAATATTTGAACTTAGAAAGTATGAGAGGACGCATTTAATTCCAAACAATGGATATAAATGAGGCGGTGAGGTCTGCGGTTTTATTTTTCCAAATAAAACCAACCGTCGGGCACGTAACAGAGTCACATAGCGTCCAATTTTTATGTTTTTTTGGTGCGGCAACTTTTTCAACTGCCATAGCATCGACAGCGTACACCGTTTTGCGTTTCGAATCTCGATTACGAGCACTCATCGACTTTCGAACATACCTTTAGGAAATAAGAATGTTGTGTGAAAATTGTGCCTTACAAAATGAGCTCAAAGGGGCCGTGATTAGAGCGCTATCGGAACTCTCGTTTTGCTTTACACATGACGTGCTAGAAATAGACGACGTGAAATTCTTTAAGATAAAACAAGAGGTTCCCTCCAGCCGTTAACAGGTCCAAGGCAATTTAACCTTTCTCCACGCTCGAGTAGAGTTTTTTATTACACGAACGAATCTTTTCGGAGGCCTCAAATAAAAGTTATTGAATGATCCCTGATTAGATGATTATCGATGGAGTTGGCTTGGATGGGCTTAGTACATTTTATATGGTAATTGAAATGTAATATAAGCATTTGCTTCGAAACGTTCATTATCGGGGTTTATGACGATCGCTATTGGTAACGTGGGTGAAGAGGCTTCACTTTAAACATTGTATATCAGAGTTTGGAATTCGAATAATTATCGACAATTCGGTATCGATTACATGAATTTTAATGAGCGAATCGGATACTGAAGGTCATTTTGTTGTATTATTTATGTATGTGGTTTGGATGTTTCGTATAGATCTATTTTAAAATAAATATATAAATTAGCTTCACGCTGTATCCCGCACACAGCAGGGTAGGCAGAGGGAACCTAGTGTTAAGACACTCCGTTCCCCACTTTCTGCCGAATTCTGGAGGCATTGCGTGTTGCATTGAGTGGCAGAACTCAACGCCGCGCTTAATCTCGACACCAGAGCGAAGAAATGGAAATATAAATTTAAGTAAATATTTCATCTCCTCGAGTGGGGATCGAACCCACAACCAGTCGGTTTTGCAGTCACACCTCGTGCCGCTGCGCCACGACCGGCCTCTAGATAGATAGATAGATCTATTTTCGGATGATAAAAAAGGGACAAAGGCGGCAGATGCAAGCTAGTGAAGGCGCAATTAATTTCATATAAAACGTTTCTATCCAAAGGAAACCATTTCTCCACAGATTTGACGTGTTATAAATTTTCGTGAATGTTGTATATATTTTTTTTCATTCCGTTTCATGCCATATGCCGGTGTTTTATTCGGGTTTGGTTTGTTAGCTCACTAGTTTTTATGGACTTGTGTTATTAGTGTTAGGTCCAGCGTAGTCCGTACCTCCATTACGAGTGCTCCAAAAATATTTTGCTTTAACAAATAAAAGATTTTTTCTATTGTTTTGATATGAACTATTGTTTTTTGTGTTATTTTTATGTGGACTTTTAAACATAATAAAATATTTTGGTAAATACACAATTGTTCAGGAGTATTTCATTTTAGATTTCATTATGTTTAATGTTATAATAGTTAGTCAATAAAAATTAAAAACACTATAGAAAAAAATGCTAAATTAAGGCCGCTCATATATTAATAAAAGTAAAAAAGGTAATATAAAGTTAATAATACATTATTAATATGAAACTAAAGTAACTTAGTGTTATCACTTTGCTTTTTATTTCACACCTAAATTCTACATAATGTTACTTATTAAGAAAATCTAAATGTGGAACAACGGTTTTAAAAAGTTAAAAATGTTCAACAAAATATTATTTTAATAAAAATATTAATAGCATACGACAAAAAAAAATTATACTTGCTACCTGCTAACTTTACATGCAAAAATTTATTTAACCGTAACATGAAAACGCCATCAATATCCAAATGGATTCCAACCCCCGGGCGACAGATGGTCGAATCTACCCCACATTCATATTTTGATTATTTCTATAGCTATTATATATACAATTCAAAACATTAATACAACAAAGAATGGTACAAAGGGATAGTTTCGTTGCAATAAACGATTTATTCATACATTTATTAGAGGCCCAAATGACCCATGTGAACAAATTTTTGGTACAATTGTCGTTTCATAATTTGGGTGGTATCAAGTACTTTGTATGAAAAGCTGTCAATCATATTAGGTTTATTTCAATTAAATTTCGGCACTAAGAAAAAACATACACAGCACAAGTAACCAAACAAATACTAAAATGCTACCTCCCCTTTGCACTTGATTACACTAACATGCGCAACACAACTCCGCACTATATCTTACCTAACTGGAAACCCATAATAATAACATTAGTCCTTTGATTTGAAATTGAGATCGACGCTTTTCCACGGCGCCACAGAGTACAACACATTACAAAACATATGGACTTTAAAACGACAAGATGTTCACTGGCGCCAAGCAGTTAAAAATCCAGATTTTATGATTGATAAAAACCCTTATTTTTCTAAGACTAAAGTTTGTTTACTTCGTCTACGACTATGAATACACCGCTACTGAGTCATTGTATTTCGAGCATCTATTTTGTCCTTTCTGAAGTGCTTTATAAGAAAGAAATGTTTGATAAAAAATATTAACAATTGTCACGCAATGTTCCTTTTTTTTCGTCGGCTGTTAAGTGTTAGAAGATCGTGACTGTGATTTTTGAACGAACAAAAAGGGAAACTTCTGTTTTGATGTTATTTTTTTATACAATAAGGTTCTACATCAAATAAAAATCATTGTAAATTAAAAAAAAAGTAAAATTGGCATACATTTTGAAGAAAGTTAAGTTGAGACACTCCGTTCCAAACGCAACACGCAACTTTCGAAACATTGAGTGCAGAGAGATTACTCCGTTGAGTACACAGGCTTTGTTTTGTAGAGCGGTGGAATAATAATTATTCATTCCCCCGATTGGGAATCGAACTTTCAAGCGTCGCGTTTAAAGTCAGACTCTGTACCATTGGGCCACAACGACCTGTTGAACATAAACATAACATAAATAAAAGTGTTAAGGACATAATAAAATACTGATACATAGGAAAGTGAATAAATTTAATTTAATATCGTTACTTCTAGGGCTTTAAACAAAGCGCACTTTAAACAAAAGGTCTCGCAAGTCACCGTTGGTAGTATCGTTAAAGTTAACTATTGTAGTAAAGTTATTTGAGTTTTACTGTTGAAACTTAAACGTAAAATGGATTTTATAATGGGCAAATTTCAAGTGTTCATGCATTATTTTCAATAAGTGTTTTTTTTTTATGTTAATTTTTGTGTCTATTATTTTTTTTATCTTCACGCTGCATTCCGCAGAGACATTAGAGACACTGTATTTTGACTGACGGAACTCAACGTCACGCTTTGTCCTCTAATAAATAACACTTCCCACACGAGCATCGAACTCACAACCGTCGTGTTCAGTTTGCTTTAGAGTCAGATTCAGAGAGAAAGATTATTTAAGTGCAGTGTTGCTGCACTTAAATAATCTTTTTTTTTGTTATTTTTTTTTTAAATCTTTACTAAAAAAAACTATATACCCACAACACTTCATTCGTTACAACACGTCGCCAGCAAGAAGCACAGCACATTTAGCATTTAGACGCGAACAAATAGATTTAGCTCGTATTTCGAAACTAGGCAACTAACGCCTAACTACTGTACTGCATTAAGCTGCTTGTCAAATACTACGGCAGCGTCATTTGTCAAAGCTAGTATTGTAGAATTACGATAATTCTGCTCACCTACTGTTTCGTTCTAGTTTGGATGTGCTTTTACGTGGTAAGATGAATCTGTGAAGCTACCTTGTACATTGTGATCGAGGCCAGTGTAAATACGACTGGTTGTGGGTTCGACCCACACTCTTGTAAATGAAATATTTATTTAATTTTTTATTATATATTTATTCTTTAGCTCTGGTGTCGAAGGTAATCCAGAATTCGGTGCAATGCCTCCAGAATTCGGTGGAAAATGGAGAATGGAGTGTCTCACCACTAGGCTCCCTCTGCCTACCCTGCAGGATACAGCGTGAAGCTGGGAAAATAAAAGTTGAAAGTATTTCAGTTTTCAGCGAGAACTTATACGAGTAAAGTTTATCAGATATCAAGTAAAAAAATCATATCTGTAATATATTTCAAACTATAACTTTGCTTAGCTTATAGCTAAACATTACATCAAAGAGATACAACAAACACCCTTACAGAAAGAAACCAACACAATATATCAAAACGACTTAAAATGATCATATTATGTAAAATACGATCAACACCTCTAAAATAAGCTTCGAACGACTTCATCGATGCGTTTATGATTCAATAATTTAATACATCATCAATCAACGATACATAGAAAGCGATTTATAAGACCGTATGCCGTTCGAATCTTTACCTGCTCTGGTATAAAAAAAGGCGACAATAACGATGCATGGTAAACTGACCAGATATCTCAATTTATGAAGTCAACCTCAGTTTTCTTTAAAGTTTTTGGGAGCAATTTGTTCGTGGAATAGCTCACAAATTCTGGTGTCGAGACGATTATCTATTATATTTATGTCTTTATCCTGTTTTGCTTTGGATTGTAGTTCTTGGGTAGTGCGCATTCGCTTTGATGTTGGCCGCTTTTTGTTATTATTCAGTAATATTTAATACATCTTCTACAAAATGAATTCTACAAAATTTGTGTTGAGTTAATACTATAACTTAATAGACTAAATTTGGTCCCAATATATTCCGGGTTCTAATCGGGCATGGCTCATTTACATTCAGACCCCTTCAAATTAATGTAGAAGCGCCCTCACTGTCAATTTTTATTTCCTAATAACATAACATTTTAAATATGAAAAAAAATAATTAGCTTCACGCTGTATCCCGCACACAGCAGGGTAGGCAGAGGGAACCTAGTGTTAAGACACTCCGTTCTCCACTTTCTGCCGAATTCTGGAGGCATTGCGTATTGAGTTAAATATGAAAATTTTAATTATTATTCCATATAAAATATTACAATAGTTAAACATTTAGGAAATCGATCTACCACTGTGCCACAGCGATCACAAATAGCTTCCGAAACATAACCACTCATTCCTAGAACCCACCAAGTGTGAACTTAATAAAGTTATCATAAAACAAAGCCCAAGTCCTAAAGTCTCTAAAGGTTCCCAGAAATTATTCGGAGATTATTATCTAAGTTTTACTTCGGACCGACAGACCAGCTAAGTCTCTCTACCTGTTATTTTTTTTCAACGTCAGTGGTCGTTGTTGCGATGTGTGAAGAAGATAGCTGTAATAGATGACTACCGATTGACAGTTAAGGATTTGGTACGCTGACAACTTACGATTTACGATATGGCGTTGTTTGATACGAATGTACTGTTGTGCAAGTGTGTTTGTTTTTGTAGATTATAATAGAGTTTAAATTAAAATAAAAAAATAAATCAGCTTCACGCTGTATCCCGCACACAGCAGGGTAGGCAAAGGGAACCTAGTGTTAAGACACTCTGTTCCCCACTTTCTGCCGTCTTCAGGAGACATTGCGTGTTGAGTAAAACTCAACGCCGCGCTTAACCTCGACACCAAAGCGAAGAAATGGAAATATAAATTTAAGTAAATATTTCATCTAAAGCTTTAGAGGGAAAACTTAAAAAAGGAGGAATTACTTATTTGGTGTCAGTTTGATATAGTTAGGAAAGGATTTTTAGGTATGCCGTAGTATTTTTTTGATTATATCAAATAGTTTTTTAAAATATTAAGAAAAGAAATATATTGTTAATTTCTTTTCCTAAACATTTCTAAATAATAAATTACTAGAATTGACAATTTATCTTTCAAATTCAAACAGAAATAAAGACGAAACTCAAATACAGGTGTGTTTATTGTTATTTTAATAGTGTACAAGATAACCCGAGTGCAACTGTCGCTACCCTAGCATATGTCGCGCAACGCTCCTTTGTAAAGCATATCAGAATTAAGATAATACATAGTGTCCATCCGTCGACATTCCTACTTTATTATTGGCTTCGGTGCCAGCTGCCGTCGTTTTTTTTTTTTATTAAATGGCCGTTATTTTATGGTTCATATAGTTAATGACTTTATTTTAGAAATTGTGGTTGAATTTGCAAATATAGCATGTGGATGGCTAGCTTTAATTATTGAGGTGGATATTAGTTGTTTTTGTATACAACATTTATTTATAGTTAATTTTGGTTCATCGTTCATAAATATATCTTTTAATTATTTAGTGCCTCATTAGTTTTAATTTAACGCAATATCTCGCATGTAGCAAGGTGGCAGAAGGAACCTATTATAGTTCCCTCCGTTACCACGTTCACACTAGGTGTAATAAGATAGAGCTTATGAACATATCGTTAAAAAAGAAAAAAGAAGAGAAAATCCAAAAAATAAAAATAAAACATTGACTCTTTTTTTAAGATTTTTAAACCAAAAAATGCACGTTTACATGAAAAATTTTAATCAAAACTCGCATATTGGCCGTCACTATCCCAATTTCCGCGACTCCAATCAGTACAACTACAAAACAAACTGTTACATGGCCATTGTTATCTCATCGGCGACAGATGCCAGGGCGTATGTTATAGTAATGTTTATTTATATTTTATTTTTGCTTTTACAAAAAACATACATTTAGCGTGGTAGGCAAAGGGAACCCAGAGTTAAGGCAGTTCATATTTTACTTCCTGCTAGTTTAAGAGATATTGCTTATTACGTAATGGTGCAACGCCTTGAGAATTGAGAATCCTCTCTATTTTGGAGTGAGTATAAACTCCACTTGAGGAAATGAAATATATAATATTTTTATTTCGCTCTGAAATCGAGGCATTGAGTTATGCTACTCGATGCCTCCAGAATCCAGCTGAGAGTGGGTAGCGAAGTGTCTTAATACAGTCTCTCTGCCTACTAACCACAAAATTATATGAAGCTAAAAAAACCTTGAAATATATACATTCTTAGGACTCGGATTCGAACCCACAACCATTGCATTAACAGTCAAATATGAAGCCAAATTCTTTACTTTAAGATCACTTTCTTTCTATACAACAACTTACCAAAAATAAATAAGGAAGAGCACCACCATGATTTCATTTGTGTAATGGAACAACCAAATATTTGGCCCGATTCTGATTTAGTTAGATATGTCAATACGACGACTAGTAAAGGACAACATCACAAGCTATTGATGGTTGTATGCCAAACTGAAATATATTTCATGGATTCAAAATCGATCGATCTTGATGAACTTCTATTCTATCATGGAATAAGTGAGTTATGTTCGAATTAAGTTAAGAAGTTGTGAGCGTAGATTTCAATAAAAAAGGCTCTAGTAGCTTCACGCTATATCCCTTATATAAATAACATGATCAGCAGAGTGAGAAAGAGAAAGAGTGTGGGAATAATATAGAAGTCGTAATATCAAGATACTTCGTTCTCCGCTTTCGACATATTGTTTTTAATAAAAAATATGAATATGAGGCCGGTCGTGGCGCAGCGGCACGAGGTGTGACTGCAAAACCGACTGGTTGTGGGTTCGATCCCCACTCGAAGAGATGAAATATTTACTTAAATTTATATTTCCATTTCTTCGCTCTGGTGTCGAGGTTAAGCGCGGCGTTGAGTTCTGCCACTCAACACGCATTGCCTCCAGAATTCGGCAGAAAGTGGGGAACGGAGTGTCTTAACACTAGGTTCCCTCTGCCTACCCTGCTGTGTGCGTTATTTAATTTTTAATATAATTTAAAGAGGTAGAGAAAAAAAAAAATATTTTTTTTTTCTCTACCTCCATAGTTAGCCACACGCAGATATTTTCATAACTCAGAAATTCCTCATAACTCAGAAAGTCTGTTATACCATGTTTGATTTTATACCAATCGTAAAAATTTTACAATCTCTTTTATGATCTGAAGCATTAAGGGAAGGAAGGTTTTTAGCGTTTTCACGCGTCCAAAGTTGTTTGTTCTGTAATCACAATAAATGTTGTTTTTCTTGAGAAGAGGTTAGAAGTTTCTGTCATTGGAAGAATTCTCAAATTGAGTAAATTGAAGCCTTCGGCACAGTGGAACAGCCTTCGATTTTAAAAGTGATGGTCGTGGGCTTGGATACGCTTGTCAGAATGAATTTATTTTTATTTTCTCAGAAGAGACAATACAGAATATCTCAGATTTGGCCAAATAGCGGAGCTTTGGGTGTATTGGTACTTTTTACTTGCTATATGATAAAATAAGATGTCCGAAAATAAAAAAAAATAAAAAGAGTTCAAATTAACAATTGAGTCAATGTATCTATTTTGTGGCTACTGTTCCCATTAAATGGTTTTTTTTAGCTTCACACTATATCCCGCACATATCCGGATAGACAAAGGAAACTGGGGAACCTAGTGTTAAGACATAGTTCCCATAAAAACACTTAAGTTCCCCACTTTCCACCGAATTCTATAGTGGACTTTTTATTTAATTGATATGATTAACGAAAGTCCAATAATGAACTCCGTCAATAGAATTAGTAGTTACTATGTAATTTTATATTGTACAAATATAAAAAACAATATATATATATATATTTAAACATTTTTATAGTGTTATTCTACACTTAGGAAAGAAAAATACTTATTTAGAAAACGTATAAAAATTTGAACGCAGCGGGACTCGAACCCGCGCCTCCTGGAAACCGACCAGGCGCTCTGACCACTAAGCCATGCGTTCTCGCCAAGCTGCGTCGAAATTTTCGGTCGGTTTCCAGGAGGCGCGGGTTCGAGTCCCGTTGCGTTTAAATTTTTATACGTTTTCTAAATATGTATAATATATGTTTAGTTCGTATAGATCCAGAATTAACAAAATTTTTCAATAACTACTAAGGTTGCAATAAATCTCAACACATTATTATACTTAACTACTACATCGATGATGTCTTCATCATCATCAAAATATTTCGTAAATAACCAATTTTCACATTTTAACTTCCGGTGGAGACTAATAATTCTTTAAGAGTTATTACTATAAATTAAATAAACATATCAAGTTGGACAGTTATAACGGAACGTGCAGTCACTGTGGAATATAAATATACGTAGAAAACGTCATGTTTTAGAACTGAAACGTATTTAATTGGGTGCGACTGACAGATCTCAAAATAACTAGAAATAGTGAAAAAAGTGACAATATTAATTTAGTTCATTTACATGTATATAAATAAAATAAATCAGCTTCACGCTGTATCCCGCACACAGCAGGGTAGGCAGAGGGAACCTAGTGTTAAGACACTCCGTTCCCCACTTTCTGCCGTATTCTGGCATTGCGTGTTGTCTTCATCATCATCAAAATATTATATCATCAATAATATATATATATATATATATATATATATATATATATATATATATATATATATATATATATATATATATAATATTTACGCTATATCCCGCATATCAATGGCCTATCCGAGGGTACCTCATGTTAAGACACTGTACCTTATTCACTGGCCAATTTCGAGACATGTTATGTAGAGTGGTGGAACTCAACGCCGCGTATTATCTTGTTATGAAATAAAAACTGTCGCTTTGACAGTCACACGCTATGCCACTATTAATATATAACAAATAATGCCATCTAAACAAATTAAGATGTAAATCTTATTTAAAATTTATTCACTTAACATTTTAAGTTACACACACAGCTAGCATGATTATTTTACTTAACAGCTCAAGTTACGATCATTTTTAAGTTTTTAACAGAAATATAAATAAATGGGCTTTATTTTTTTTTTACTTCCCCATGTATCCCGCATATAGCAACCCTACTATGTTAAAATTTATTTTGTTAACATTTTAAGGCAGAGAAAACCTATGAACCCAGTATGAAAACACACCGTTTCAATTCTGCAACTTTTCGCCGAATTCTGGAGACACTGCGAAGCGAATGGCGGAGCTCAATCCCACCCTTCGCCTCGATACCAAAGCGAAGAGATTCAAATATTATATATTTCATTACCTCGTATGAAAATCGAACCCACAACCTGTCGCATTTCCACTTTCCTCTGCTTTATAATAACCAATAATTTAACAGTATAAACCATGTTAGATTATCGCAGTAATAAAACTATACGGTGATTCTAGAGTGGGTGTTAACCCTTTGTCCGATTCTTGTACGTCCGAATGGGCCCGGGTGTGATAAAAAGCGTGATTTTACGATAGTGTAGATCTGAAAACGTTGTTCATCTTGGGTGGGCGAGTAACAGCTTGTTAGTTTAAGGTAATGCTCAGTTAATCATTTATTTTAAAGTCATAACCGCAGAATTGCTATCGATTTTTCGTTTGATTAATGTTAGATTTTGTTTGTGTGTTATGGATTTTATATGGGCATCGTGGTGTGGCATAAGACTATAGATGGAACGGTTACGGTATCAATTTCTACTCGCGGAAATGAATTAACAAGGCAAAACGCTGCGTTCCGCCAATCAACAAGCAATACCTCCAGAATATGGCGGAAAGTGTAAAATGGAAGTGTCCTAATGGTAATAGAGTGTTTTAACACTCCCATTAAGGTTTCCATTAAGGTTCCCATTAAGGTTCCCCTTTGCCTAACCTAGTATGCGCGGAATACAGCGTAAAAAATCATAATATAGCTCTTAAATTTCTGGAAATCCAACCGAATGGTACACATATCCATACAATGCGTATTTTTTATAATGTTCATGCTGGTCAAAAAGATTTCTGTACGATCTTAAAAGTATGATTTCGCTGAAACCAAAACAATGTTGTCGATTGACTTTTTGCAGGCCTTTGTCGTATCTTGATAAAACTGATAACACTGGACGAAATAACTCAAACTTTTTATTTCACCCTCTTACTCTTATTTTTTTAATTTTGGCATATTGTTCGGCGGATCTTAACGCCGCCCCTTGTTTCACCACAGCAAGGATATTAAATCCTCACGTTTGTAGTCAAACATTATTCTACTGCGCAACCAGAAATTTAATGGCTTAACCAAGGCCAACCTGTAATTTTACTAAATAGAAACGAACTCACAACCACCACAACCACACCACATTAACAGAATTTTCATGAATGTATGTTTAAATATGTATAATTTATAAAATTTCTCCGAAACCTTGCACTGGCCGTATCTTACAGCGAGTATATTTCATCACAGTGACATCTGTCAGCTTGTACGGCGCGGAGCGTACACGGATCGGCTTTGTCGCCGACGTTTGTATTAATTTCCTTTCCTGTCGCTTATTGGTTCTGATTGGTTTATTTTAAAGTCTTTATATTTTGCATTTTATATTATGCTGTAGAATGAATAATGATATTAAGTATCGGTTCGTTCTTTTATTTTTCTTTTGGATCGGACAAGAGATAATCGATGAGCAATGAATGCTCGAATATGATTTTAAAGTTTTTATACTGAATGGATTTTTCATTTGTTGTTTTTATTTATATTAAAAAATAGTTTTATTTTTATTAAACAGTTTCTTTTTTTGTATTTTTCTCGTGACATGGTTTTATACATTCTAGTCATTTAATTTTTTATTGATTAACATTGACTGAATTATTGAATTATATATATTGTAAGAAAAATAAGTGTCCATCTATGACGTACAAATTCACATACAAGATAAATAAAAAGAGCCTAGTGTTAAGACACTCTATTCCCCACTTTTCCCATTTTCCCCGTCCCACTTTCGAGATATTGCGTGTTAAATGGCGAAACTCCATTCCCGCTTTGTGTTGTTACCAGCTCCAGGAAATGAAAATAATATATTCCCCCCAAATAGAAATCGAACCTACAACCGTACCGACTGCAGTAACATTAACTTATAACAAATACTATTAAATATACATATAATACTGTGTAAAAGTTGTCAGTCCAAAAATATTTGAGCTTGTCGCCAGCATTCATGTCATTTCCCTCTGCTCTCGTTTACGGCAGTCTATTGAATTATTTCAGAGTCGAGTTCGCTTCTATCTAAAATAAGCTACGTTTATTTGGATCTTGTTAGTTTTAATATCTTTCAGCGTTACAGTTTTTCTTTCTTGATTGGCAATAAAGAAGAAATGAATGTTTGTGGGTCTTTTTTCTGGAAAAAACTTTAGTTCAACCGCGTTTAGTATTTGCTGAGTTGTTTCCGATAGTTTCCATTGATTCTTTTTTTCTTTTCTTCTAGGGTAGGAGAGATATTAGTGCTAATACACTGTGTTCTCCGATTTTCTCTCGATCTCTCGAGAGGTGAAGGAACTTAGCACTGCGCACCGCAATTTTTAGATACGGAACGGGAAAGAATGGGAACCTAATATTAAGACACTTAGTTCTAGAATTCTGGAGGATTGCGTATTGAGTGACGGAACTCAACGCCGCCCCTTGCCTTGTCATCAGAGCAAACAAATAAGAATATTAAATATTCGAGTCTCAAAACAGTCGCGTTTACACTCTCACTTTTGTGCCAAGCTAGCATATAAAAAAATATAAAGTACCTAGCTTTACAAAATACGATTTGTGGAAGTCTATATGAAGATAACACTTAAAAAAATACTCAACAAAACTAAACTAGATAAAGAAAAAGAAAAACAAAAATGAGTGCCTCGAAACGTGTATAAAAGATACTTAACAATTATATTCTGAGAGCGAAACTTCTTAAGCTCTTAAACTGTATATCATTAAAGTATATTGTACTTAAGAATATAAGTCAGATATAGATACATAAAATGATTCTGTATATAAATAAAGCATTTTTTTATAGTTTCACGCTGCCTCCCGCATTTAACAGGATAGAAAGAGGGAAGTTAGTGATAAAACTGCTTCCATTTCTCACTTTCCATCCAATTTTCTCTCTCACTCTTTCCACTTTCCATTCAATGAAGTGTCTGAATCAATCGGAAATATTCAGAACGTTTCAAAATACATTATTTAAATTTTTTCGATCTTAAATAAATTTATCATAGAAGGTTCCTTTTACTTTCAAGACACAAGACTTTTTAATTCTCCATTTTCCACTGAATTTTCATTCCTCCGATCGGGAATGGAACCCACAATTATCGCATACAGCTATGCCGTCGACGCAACACACAGTCGCACCTCTGTCCCACGAGGAACAAATAATCTGATAAAATACAGTGCAATTTAATTTCGCGTCAATTTTTTTCTGAACACACACATTATTAATTCTGTACAAACTCAAAAAATAAACTATAAGAAAATTCCGCAAAAAAATAATTACAAAATCCCATAACATCATATTTAATTACTGTACGGAAGCGACGATACAGACTGCTATGCAAAAAATTGAATATATCAAACTAATAATAAGGTAATTACTTACGACGATGGGTTAAAGTAACTTGTCGGCGAGCAAAAACAACGTACATTCGAACCAAAGTTTTTGTTGTCAGAATCACAGGCCACGTCCTACAAAAACGCTGACACCGTATGTCACACTGTAATGTCACAGAACAAGAGATCGTGTAGTGATTGACATATGGTAGCGTATGGCAAAATGTATTGGAAGTGGAATAATGAGTTGGGTTGACGTTGGTGTTATATGTTTTAAAGTCAATAGTTGAGGCCAAGGCCAAGCGTGTGACAGTAAACGCAACAGGTTGAGGGTTCGATTCTCACTCGAGTAAATGATTTTTTAAATACTTTTGGTGGCGCGGCGTTGAGTTCCGCAATTCAACACACAACTCCATAATTCGGCGGAAAGTAAGGAACGGAGTGTCTTAACGCTAGGCTCCCTCTGCCTACTCCGCTACAAACGGGATACAGCGTGAAACTAAAAAAACGAAAGTGAACCATCATTTTAAAATAGCTAGAAAAAAAAAGAATAAAAATAATGAAGCAATATCACATTATGATTATATAGGTAACTGGACGATCTAGTAATATCGAGTAACTGTAAAAGTTCATAGTCGTGGTTAGAATGAGAATGTTATGCACTGTTGATTTCAATATATTTCACATACTTTATAAAATTAGACTTATTTATATATATTTTTTAAATCTACTAAAAAGAGTTTTTTTTAATAAATACTTGCCATAACAGGAAATCGAAGCCACAACTTTGGACTTGGTAATTTCTTAACAAGGTTGAAGGTTGGATTTTCTATTGAAGTAGTCTTTTGCAAGCAGTTTTGAATCGAAAAAAAAATAAAACTACCTCGGGCCCCAAACTCAGTTCAAACATACATACTAACACGCAAAATCTTTCCCTTTTTATTATGTTTAGTTTCACGCTGTATTCTGCATATAGCAGAGTCTAGAGATCTAGTGGTATCTCACTTTCCGCCGTATTTTGAAGGATTTTGCGTGTTAAGTAGCAGAAATTAATGCCGCACTTTGCCTCGTTACCAGAGCAAGAAAATATGCCTCCAGAACTCGATGGAAACTGGGGAACGGAGTGTCTTAACACTAGATTCCCTCTGCCTATCCTGCTGTGTGCGGGATACAGCGTGAAACTGAAGAAAATATAAACGTCAGATATTTCTTTTCTTTGAGTAGAAATCACAACGTTTACAGTCACACACTTATGCCACTGTACCACGACTGGCCTTAAAACTGGCTTCCCACTCAAAATCTCATCCATAATACGAAAATCTAAAGCAATATTACCGTTTCACAAAGTAATATTTTGATTCACGATCCTTTCTTAGTAGAAACATTTGTCTGGGATGTCAGCTATAAAATCAACTGCGAAAATTGCGTTGCAGCTTTGTCAGGACGAGACAAAAAAGGCATTTGTGTAATTGGACCCAATCCAAATTAGTTGAAGAACGTCTTACGGAGTAATAAGATTTTGTGCATTTAAAAAAATATTTTTGGATACTGTAATTAATTGTCAATTTTATAATAAAAAAAATTCAGCTTCACGCTGTATCCCGCACACAGCAGGGTAGGCAGAGGGAACCTAGTGATAAGGCACTCCGTTCCCCACTTTTTGCCGAATTCTCGAGACATTGCGTGTTGAGTGGCAGAACTCAACGCCGCGCTTAGCCTCGACACCAGAGCGAAGAAATGTAAATATAAATTTATGTAAATATTTCATCTCTTCGACTGGGGATCGAACCCACAACCAGTCAGTTTTACAGTTACACTTCGTGCCACTGCGCCACAACTGGCCTCTATTTTATAATGTTATAGTAAATTTTTGTACGTTAAGTAAATTCGTTTTTGTGGAGTATATTTTTTGTTTTTTTATTTGCTAGGTGCCCTAAAATTTTTATTCTACTTATTTTAATTATTTTAAAGATATTCGGTTACATAGATAGATACCCGATTTATCTATAACTTTACGCCGTATCTCGTATAGTAAAATAGGCAGAGAGAATCTTGTGTTACGACACTGAGTTTCCTGCTTCCTGCCACCAGATTTCACTCCCCTGAGAGTCAATATTCGAAATAGAATGAAATAAAATTTCAGTTCTTTATAGTTTATCCCTAAATAATAAGAAAATTTGATAAAATTATATTTCCACTCATATATGTTTGTAACATATATGAGTGGGTACATATTTCTAACAATCGTATAGAAAATCATTTGTTTAATTGGCTAGACCGTTTGGATCGTTTCCAAGAGACTTGAATTCGAATCATACTAAGTTATTAACTTTTTGTATGGAATAATAAAAAACATAATAAATCATAAAATATTACTAAGAAAGATATGCGTATGATATACCTAAAGATATGTAACTACGGCGTTGATTTCCGCCATTCAACATGATGAAAAGTGGGGCACGGATGTGTCTTAATGGTAATGGATTGTCTTAGCTCCAGGTTCCCCTCTGCTTACCCTGAGAAATACGGGATACAGCATCTGACTGCAAACGCCATAGTCATGGGTTCATTTCCAGTTGTGAGAATATTTTTTTTATTTTCCCTGCTCAGTTAGCAGTTATAGTATTAGATAAAATGCTTAATACATTCCCCCTCAAACAAACAAACAAAATTAAACACAGATATTTAAAAAAAAACCTTACTAAGAAGACTAGAAGTCCATAGCTCACATGTTAAATTGCAATACTAATAAGGAAGGATTTAGTCCAATCTATCATCCTAAAGCTCTACTGATTGACGAAATCAACGCTTCAACGCTGAATGGTGACAAATGGTGGCGTAATTGTCGTGAAAAGGAAAAAGAACAAATATATTTTTTAAGGAGAAATCCTGATCTGGAATAAGTAGCACGATTGATGGCCTGTTGATGGATTGAACGAATGTCTGTGTTATCTGAGATGACTGTGGATCTTTTGTTATATATATTTACTAGGATTTTTTGGATGATAAGAAATAATTCGCTTTTTCCACTCGAAGGATGGATTATTTTCCTGGCTTTGGTAGCGAGATAAACCGCGGCGTTTAACTCTGCCAGTCAATTTGCAATGTCTTGAATCAAATTGCAATTTACACTACCGCAGTGTAATGTTAAGATATTCTGTTTATTATTTTTTATCGCTATATCCCGATACAGCTTGAAGCTTTAAAAATGAGATGATATGAGATATTTTCATGTTCAAAAATATTTCTTATAAATTTTCTGCATGATCTCGAAGAACTTAGTAAGTTAAGACATCAAATTCGCCACTTTTTTCTCGTTTTAGAGATATTATGTTAACTTATCTTAACGCCATGATTTATTAAAACGCTTGCCCATTCCAGCAATTGGGATCGAATCCACGACCATTGTAAATATAACGTAATACAATCTATCACCTATTAACGTCTTATTAATAATATTATTATTAAATATACTTAAAATCTTGTCAGAATTTTCAGTCAGCGATGTCAGCCCACTTGATATCTTCTTAAGTTTCATTAACAAAAGATTTAATAAAATCTAGACAGCTTTGTGTCTTTAAAAATCTTTTGTAATAAAGAAACAAAAGAAATTATTGAATCTAGTTAGTAAAAAAATAAAACAGCTTCATTTTTTTTTTGGATTAAAGTTAAAGGCTTTAATATAATATAAGCAAAGTTAATCTGAGGACGTCGTGGTGCAGGGGCGCAAAGTACAACATTCTTTGTTGGTTTAAATGTAAACGAAAATGTAAAAGAAGTCCTTTCCACCTAAGTATTACCCGCCGTGGAAACGGGCTTCACTACGCTACAGTGATCTCTTTTCCTCTTTACACATTTAGAACAAATAAAAGCAAAATAACTCAATTAACACAATAAAACGCTACGCACACGCAATGCATCCAAAATTCGGCAGAAAGTGGGGAACGTAGTGACTTAACACTAGGTTCTCTCTGCCTACCATGCTGTGTGATACAGCGTGACGCTAGTAAAAAAACACAATAAAAATAAACAAAGATCATTTATTTTTAATTATATGATGATTTTTAGCGAAGTACCAATTGTCAGGTGACATTTACTCTGCACCTGTCCTTATTAATATTTGTTTGAGCCCGAATCCATTATAAATGCATCGGTATTAAAATTTTATGATTTCCTGTACGAAATAAATATCAATAAAATAATTGAATTCTTTGAATCTCGTCTGTTTGTAAAGCAAAATGTTATGGTTTCCACGTCAACTTGCGAAAAAAATCGTTAGGTACCATACGGCGTTGAGTTACGCATTAAAATTGATTATTTTAATGCGATTCTCGCTAATAAATACATTAATTTTAAATTAAATAGATAATCAAGACAAATTGCCGACTACTTACCAAAAGCTTTCAGGCTAATCAATATCAACTCTATCTCAACAAAATCAAAACAAAATCTTGAAAAACAATACTAAAAAATTAAAAACAAATAATCTTTTAACATTTTTCATTATAATAAATACTGAAATGAAACAAACGAGAGTATCCAAAGTATATTTTTTTAAAAATACAACAACGAAATAGTTCAAACGGTGCCTTTTCATAAAGCTCCGAGATATAATCAAAGGGCAACCAACCTCAGAATATCGTCCGCCCCATAAATTCGGTTTTGACTTAACCGAAAAAACTGAAACCTTTCAGAATTTACGATCCATTTTGACGCAGACTGTTTTTGCGGTAACGGTAACGAAATCGTTTAAATTTTTCCATACAATATACTTGTTATAGTTTGTATGGAATAGGCAGTATTTGGATGGAGTATGGAGGTTTATGTATAAAGTTAGACTTTATTGAACGTTATTTTTAGGTTATATCGGCGTATTTTTTTAACATTTTTAAAGTGTTATTCCACACTTAGGTTCCATCCAATCCAATCCAATTCCTAATAATTATCTTTGGGTAGCGGAAATTTGTTAAAATCTCTCTACAGAGATGCTAATAACATAAATACGTTGCAACAACAAACGTATAAAAATTTCGACGTAGTTTGATGAGAACGTATGGCTTAGTGGTCAGAGCGCCTGGTCGGTTTCCAGGAGGCGCGGGTTCAAGTCCCGGTACGTTCAAATTTTTATACGTTTTCTAAATAAATATTTTTCTAAATAAGTATATATCAGCGTAGTTAGGAGATATTTGGAAAAAAATTGAAAATAATGAGTTCGAATACCATTTGGAAAAGTCCATTATAAACAAAACATTCACTTCTATCTTTTTTATAAATAAATACTAACTTACTTATTGTATATGTAGTTACTTAAAGAGTATAGTTAGATATTACGTTAAATATAACAGAGTAGCGGAATACAAGTTTATTTTTCCTTCACACTGTATTCCTCAAATATTACATTTAGAGAACCCTATAACCTAGTGTATTACTATGTGTACTTCACTATTAAAACGTTTTCGTGACATTGAGTTTCGTTACGTTGAGTGTCGGAACTCAACGCCGCGCTTGGCCTCGTTACCAGAGCGACGAAACTAAAATAATAAGTTTTTGATTCCTCGAGTGGGAATCGAACCCACAATCTGTCACGTTTTCAGTTGCACGCCTATGCTCCTGCACCACGAAGGCCTCGATACAAATTAATATAATACAAAGTTATCTCTTTGTATCCCGCAAAAAGTAGAAGATGAAGAAGATAGATGAAGGTATCAAAAAATTGAACATGTTGTATAAAAAAAATATACAAAGTATATATAATCGAGGAGATGAAAATATTTACTTAAATTTATATTTCCATTTTTTCGCTCTGGTGTCGAGGTTAAGCGCGGCGTTGAGTTCTGCCACTCATCACGGAATGCCTCCAGAATTCGGAAGAAAGTAGGGAACGGAGTGTCTTAACACTAGGTTTCCTCTGCCTAACCTGCTGTGTGCGGAATACAGCATGAAGCTGATTGTTTTTAACTACTTATTACAAAACATAATAAAAAAAGCTTAATATAAAATAAAACAAGCAAACAAAAAGTCAAATCACAGAAAAATCCACGGAAGTGACAAGTTTTACAAATAAACTTCTTAGATTAGGACGTCAAGCACATCGCCTCTTTAAATGATTGTTAACGCACGTACAAACGTTTACAGAACTTTTGATAGAGTCGTGATCAAGAGACGTAAAAAGTGGAGCGGCTTTCAAAAAATTGGTGCTTTGGAACTAGTAAAGTAAATAAGGAATATACAAAAAAAAATTAAATATATAGGCGGTCTAAAGGCGTGGAGATTGTGGGTTCGATTCCTATTGAGGGAAGCATTTTCACTTTTCTGTTCAGTAACGACTTAGATAAATTGTAGCATGCATATAAGAATTGTGATCTAGCTTAATGAGAACATACAGCTTAGTGATCAGAGCTCATGTGATCCAAGAGGCGGTTCGAATCCCGCTACGTTATTTTTTATATTATTTTTGTAAACTGAGATGTGATGAGAATGTATTAGAATTCGAATAGGATGTAGAGAGCGGTGTATATACATACCAGGTTATCTCTGTCTATATCTTTTTTTTATCCTACAGCACGATATATAGGATAGGATTTTTTGTGAAATTATTGATATTTTTGAGAGATATAGGTTTGAATAAGAACCTTTAAAATTATTTGTATACACCTACCCATAAAAACAAAAGAAAAAACAAAAACAATGTATATAAAACAGTAAAACATAACATTCAAAAATATACAACAACAGCCGTGATAAAGTGACTAAAAACTTTCGAGCTTAATTAATAACTGAAATGAATCCAAAGTACGATCTGTACATATTATGTGTATGTATATATTTGTACGTAACGCTCGTGTATTAAAACGGAGTATTAATTAAAATACGTTATACATCAAATTTACTCGAGTTCCTCCATCCGTCCTTCGGCCGCAGTAGCGCAGTGGTACAAGAGTGTGACAGTAACGTGATGGTTGTGAGTTTAATCAACCAATTGAATAAAACAAATGTATAAAATTATTCTTTCAGCAAGTAGCAGGTTTGTTGTAATAAAATTATAATAAAACAAATACTAAATGTTAAGCTTAGCTTGTATATAGTGATAATTGCATTTATATCTGTTTACGGTTACATTTAAATAAACATTTGAAATGTAAATTTAATAATTAATATTTTTTCTTAAATATATTAACAAAACCTCCAGAATTTGTTGGAACGAGGGAAACGTGTGTCTTCATGAGAACAGTATTTTAAATCTAGGTTTCCAGGTTCCCTCAGCCCACCCTCCTATGAGCGGGATACAGCGTGAAACTAAAAGAAAGTACAATATACATATATACCTACATATTCGTACGTAACGTTCGCGTATTAAAACTGGTATATTAATTAAAATACGCTATACATTAAATTAAATCGACTTCCTTTTGAGTAAATGGCGCGGAGGCTGAATATTTGTAGGATTATGGTGATCTCGTTGTGGTATAGCTTAACGGTATTTTGTGTAACCCTGGAGCATCCATCCAGGATGCTTATTCTTTATTGAGGCCAGTCGTGGCGCAGCGGCACAAAATGACTATAAAATCGACTGGTTGTGGGTTCGATTATTTCGCAATTCCCCCAGAACGCGGCGGAAAGTGGGGAACGGGGTGTATTAATACTAGGTTCCCTTTGCCTACCCTGTGTGCGGGATTCAGCGTGAAGTAGATTTTTTTAATTTAACAAAATTAAAGAAGAACTAGAAAGGCTAAAATTATTGTAGATCTGTATCTTGAAGTCAAGAAAGAAAATTTAGATAGATACTCATTTAGAAAACGTATAAATTAACTTACGTTTTCTAAATAAGTATTTTTCTTTCCTAAATGTGGAATAACACTTCAAAAAGTTAAAAAAAAAATAGATAGATATTTACATTGATAAAGTATACATTCGAGGAAAAGCATTCTAAAATCTTATTTTAAACGGTGAATGATAGCTATGTAAGTTTCACAAAATTAAAATTATTTTTATTAATATGAGGATTCGCTTAGGATTTCAATATTTTTAAAGTATGTACTTAAAAAATAAAAAATAAATAAATTAATCTCAAATAATAATATATTGTCGAGGAACAAACAATATAGTAATTAAATCTAATTTAAGATTAAGAAATAAATTCACCAAATTCAAATCGAATATACTATAATAATCACCAATATTATAGTATATTCGATTTTTTAAAGTTGAACAGAGTGAAATATCACTTGTTTTTCTCTTCCTACGCAATAATGACAGAAACAAACACAGAAGAATAAATAAAAATAATCCTAAAGTATGGAGGGGAGCTTCAACATGAATAGTGTGAAAATGGCTTAATAATTGCCGTACGTCTAGACGAGGTTTTACGACAGTTATCAAAGTGCTTTAGGGAGGTATACAGTGGGAAAAATATTTCTATATTAGCTGAATTTATTAGGAACATTTGTCGTCGAAATAAAAAATATAGCTTTTCAGCTCTCTTACGTGTTATTAGAGTACTTTTTTTTCAACTTCACGTAGATTGTAGGGTAGGCAGAGGGAACCCATTTTCCGAGTTACATTACATGTCGAGTGGCGGATCTCAACGCTGCAATTTGCCTCGGTACTGGTGTGGGGGAAATTAATATAGTAAATGTTTCATTTCTTCGATTGGGAATCGAACCCACCATATGTCGCGTTTTACTACGCAATTTTCATATGGGCGTGACTTATATGATTTTTACTTAATATTTTTATTATTACGCAAGTAAAATAAGGTTTTTTTAAATGGTATAACTTAGTGCCAAAACACTTCATTTTCAATTTTCTAAAAAAAGTGGCGGAAACTATTAATTTTCACCAAATTTTACTTTCCAGAATGTTATTACTATATATTTATAAATTTATAATAAAAGCAAATATTTATTATAATTTTATAACGATAACCAGCACTAATTTCTCTCTTTGATTTATTCTTGTACTTCAAATTATGCTTTTTGTTCAGTTTCCCTTTTGTCTTCTATACGGTGATCAAAGGGCTGTTACTGTTTCATTATAAATGAAGGTGGTGACGTGTTAGAAATACAGTGTATTATGGTTATATTTTTAGATACAATTAACTTACAAACGATAGCTAGCCTGTCGACTGTGGTTTTGTTCAGTTAGTTTAAGTTATTTTATTTATATTAGAAAATATATATAAATAAATTGTTTTTGCGCTATTGTTAAATGTAGTTTATTTGTGTATTTATTTTGGGAGTATTTTCTGCAAATATTATGTCCATATTAAATTTTTACTTATTTTTTTTTATTGTTGAGGCCAGGCGTGGTGCAGGAGCCCAAGGGTGTGACTGTAAAGGTGACAGTTTCCGCCACTCACACGTTCTACCTCCAGAATTCGGCAGCAACTATGGAACGGAAGTCTCTTAATGGGAAAGGAGTGTCTCAACACTAGGTTCCCAGGTTCCCTCTGTCTACTTTGCTATATGAAGGATAGTGAGACGCAAAAAAAAATTGTTGTTTTTCTTATTGCAAAATTCATTTTCATGATGTGTAAGCCCAGTAGCTGCCATTGATTGGCGCTGATATTATCGTTTAACTGATATAGCTATAAATGACATATTTTTTTATTTGATTTGCTCCTTACAATATAGAAAAAAAAATAATTTTTTTATCTAAAAAGCCTAGAGCACTTGGAGAATATTATGCCATACAAAACTCTTATATATATACATATTTTAATTTGACCACAGGAACAAAACCGACAATAAAACCAACGACGATATAAAATATCGCAGTAACATTTCAAATAACAATTAGTTCTAAACACGTATCCGTTGGCAATTACATGAATTGAATGTACCAACCAATTTGCTTGTACTGAACGAGTGATAAATTAATGCTAAAATACAGCTTCAGGCAGATATTCTCATTTCATCCTATATAAATATAAAAAAAAATCTATTTCACGCTGCATCTCGCACGCAGATAGGCAGAGAAAACTTAGTGTTAGGACACTCTGTTCCCCACTTTCCATTACAGAATTCGGTAGTGGAATTGCGTGTTGAATAGCGGAACTCAACGCCGCGCTTTGCCTCGACACCAGAGCGAAAAAAATAATATATAAATATAAATTGTTTAAATAAATATTAAATTTCCTCGATTGAGGATCGAACATTGAAATAAATATTTTATTTCCTCGAGTAAGCATCGAAACCACAACAAATCGCGTTTACATTCTCATCTTGTTCTCGTGAGCCACGACTGGCTTATATTGGACGAGTGATAAATGAATGCTAAAACACAGCTTCAGGCAGCAATTCTCATTTCATCCTTTATAAATATAGGCGTGTTCAATCTCTCTCGTTTAAAATTAATATTTTGTTCCTTGCGATTATATATAGCACCTAGTTTTTACAAATTAGCAAGATAGGCAGATGGAACCTGGGACGTAATGTTAAGAGACTTCATTCTCATTGTATCATCGTCATTGTAGGTTCGACTCTTTCTACTCGAGGAAATTAAATCTTTTGTTTTAATTTGAGGTCGGTCGTGGCGCAGGGGCACAAACTTTGGCTGTAAAATCGACTGGTTGTGTGTTCGATCCCCACTCGAAGAAATCAAAAAGTTGTTTACATTTATATTTTCATTTCTTCGTTCTGGTATCGAGGTAAAGCGCGGCGTTGAGTTCCGCCACTCAACACGCAATGCCTCCAGAACTCGTCGGAAAGTGGGGAACGGAGTGTCTTAATACTAGGTTCCCTTTGCCTACCCTGCTGTGTGCGGTATACAGAGTGAAGCTAATAAAAAAAAAATAGAAAATATATATATTCTTTTTCACGTTCTGGTAACGAGGCGCTACGTTGACGACTTTCCGCCACTTAACAGCCTGTAGAATGCGGCGGAAAGTGGGGAACAGAAATATCTTAATAGGAACAGAGTGTCTTAACATTAGGTTCCAAACTTCCCTCTGCGTATCCTGTCATGTGCAGAATACGACATGAAGCAAAAAAGAACTACTAAAACTTATTTATAAAATAATCCAAGAAACCTCTAACTAACATTATGCACAAGCCAATCAAAATACAAAAGCCAAGTACAACATGTTCCTAGCATGTTACATCTCACTAGCGTATTCGTTAGTGAAAATGCATGTTAACTAGAGAAACAGAGAAATAGGATAAAGTGATCAAGTAAGTATAAAAATACCACCGGCTATTTCAAAACCAGCATACGACAGAATACTGAAGCTTGCGACGCTCAGTTTCTATACAACGTAAACATTGCTAGAAAACGTGCGGTGCTTTGATTTTTTTATCTTTTTTTTTTGGGTTTTCTTTATTGTTTTTTTTTTTAGTGGTTCACCTTTGAATATTTGGTGACTGGAAAAGTGATTTGGGTTGAATGTTTTTAAAGCATGTTTCCCGCTTTTTCCCGTATGACAGGGTAGGCAGAGAGATGTTCGTGTTAAGACACTCTGTTAGTCATTTCCACCGAAATTTCAAAACGTGGTGAATGGTAGAAATTAAAATGTAAATGTTTCCACTTCTGGGGATAGAGTCCACAATTGTCACGTTCACAGCCAGAAGCTGCTCTACGGAGCCACGACCATATCAAATGATCTTAATATCTTTAAAAACTGATAATTTATACATTTCTAATTCAAAAAGCACCAAAACATTTTTAAACTGAAATAGATCTAACGTCTTTAGCTTTATTTCAGTGCTCTATAAAAAACAAGTTAACATATAGAAAGAATTTTCTTATTTTAAATTTTTTTATACAGAATTGTAGCATTTGTGGGTTAAACGTATCGCTTACTTCAACAACAAGTTTAGTTAAGTTAAACAGTTTAAAGGATACAATATTTGGCACCGAAGTACTATATATACAACTTGGAGTATTTACTTTTAACTTAGCTTTTCAATGAATTGAAGAAGTTGAAGATATATGTGCTCACTTCCGGTCTGGACTTTTGCAAGTACCCGTGAGAAACTATATAGGTCACCTCTACGTCTTATTATAGAAGTAAAGTGTGAGATATAAGATATTTGTTTGAAATAGTCATATGAGTTATTGGAAAAGTAAAATCGTGATTTATGCATCTGCACTGGACTTGACGGTTGTGGGCTTAAAAGTCATTCAGAGATATATTTCTGGGATGGTTTCTTGATTTTTTTTCAATTAGAGTCTGAAATACACAAGGATGTGGAAAATGGTCAATTTTATTTAGGATTTATCGATTTTTCCTTTTTTTTACTTAATATAGCGCAGGAGCAAAAACATGTCACTGTAAACGACAGATTTGGAAATGAAAATTGAACTGTGGGTTCAATTCCCACTCGGGGAAATGAAATATTTCATATTGTAATCTAATATTCTTCACTCTGATTTCAAGGGAAAAGAACGTCTTTAAGTTCCGCTAATCAACACACAACGCCTCCAGAATCAAATCAAATCAGCTTCAAACACTCACTGTGTTAAAACACTCCGTTCCCCACTTTCTGCCGAATTCGGGAGGCATTGCGTGTTGAGTGGCAGAACTCAACGCCGCGCTTAACCTCGACACCAGAGCGAAGAAATGGAAATATAAATTTAAGTAAATATTCCATGTCCTCAAGTGGGGATCGAACCCACAACTAGTCGGTTTTACAGTCACACCTCCGGGAAACGGAGTGTCTAAGCATTGGTTTCCCACTGCGTACCCTGCTATATTTGGGTTACATCGTGAAGCTTAAAAAAGCACCCTAATCTTATTACAATTTTAAATCAAACTTTAACAAATCATAATATAATGACAGACACACATAACATATCAATGCCAAGAACAAACCTATCAACATTAAACTTGCGTTAAGAAACTCACACACATCCAACCCTTCGAGAACTTGGCCATGCAAAATTAGTGCCGAACACGACTTTCCAAAACTCATGATGTAAGTACGTGTTTCAATTTTAATTACATTGATATGCACTCACGTAGCGGAATTAGATTTGGAATTCTGATCGAACCTTGTTATTATAATGGGAGAGTGGAGAAGTTCAACCCAAGTAAGGATTCAACCCATTTGTTAACGAATGTTTGATGATTGGAAGGTATATAGGATATTAAGGAGCGAAAGATAATATGAATTGTTGTTTAGAAGATTTGTTTAGAACAGGGGATTCCCAACCTTTTCTTGATCAAGAACCACTTTTATATAATTCTTGGTAGCAGGGACCACTATGCATGTAGGTATAATAAAAATTAACTGTGATAATCAAACAGAAACTTTGCCTCACCATCCCCAGTCATAACATTAAAATCGTTTGCGGACCATATTTAGGCTTCTGCGGACCACTGGTTGGGAACCACTGGTTTAGAGGATAATTTGAGGCCGTTGTGCACAGCGTCTGAGTCCAAAGTCAATGGCTGTAGGTTCAATTTTCACTAGGTGAAAAGTTTTTTTTTTAAAACAAGACTAAGTTAAATAATTTTATTTCAAATAAGAGGTTTCATGTTAGCGCCTTAAATAAAGAAATCAATGAATCAATTTACATTCTTAATTTTTTTTACGTCAAATAATTTACCACTAGTTCACACTACAGTTAATGCCTCGGATCTGCAAAGAATCAGCGTAAGAACGTCAGAATTATAAATGAATTTTATCTTTTTTTTTGTTTTTAACCCGGATCTGCATCTGCAAAGAATCAGTGCCAAAAAGTCAGAATTTTAAATGAATTTTATCTTTTTTTTTTTGTTTTTAATAATATTTCAACTAGTTTGGTAAAGCAAAGGCCAATTTTACATTCAAAACAAATCATCTATAAACATAAATACTATATATATATAGCTTTAATAAACACAATTGTACCCTAACCTCCTATAAATGACAACTATCCCTAGTATATGTAAATTATCCGGATAACCATCAACAATTCTAATAGCATCTTAACTCTGTAGACACGTACGGATTCCTTGTAAATTGGCGTCGTTAGCTATCTTAATTAAGTCCCCCAGTTCGGTTCAGTTTTTAGTCGTGGCCCGCGAATAGTCGTGAGGTCTTTACGTCTCAAATTGATATATTTATTGTAATGTGCCATTTTAATTGTATGTTTGTGTATATATTGATTGGTTTGCTGTTTTCTAGAAACAGGGAAAGATTTTGGTAGTTTTTTACTTTATAAGTTGGTAATATCCAGTCAGATATAGTCCCTTAGTATGGGAAAAATAAAGCTCCTAAGTCAAAGCAATCAAAACCTCATACTCGTACATCAATCTTTTGATTGACTGAGTGTTTTTTCACTCTATTTTACTCTTTTGTTTACGAATAAAAGAAATATATCAATATAAAATATTTTGCCTGACAAAAAAAACTGTATTGGTTAAAATTTTAGTTTCCAATGTAAGGATATTGTCTTTAAAATTATATTGTTAATAGTCCATAATAATCATTAAAATTAATAAGCACGTAAATGTGTAGTAAAGCCGGGCGGAGTCGCAAGCGATCCGCTAGTTTTATAATAAGCTGGCTTTTACTTAAATCTTCGTCTGCGTGATCTAATGTAAAATAACTAAGAATATATTAATTAATAAATTCTGACAAATTCAGATAAATTCTAAGTACCAGAAGTCACTCTGACCAGTAATATCATCATCAAGGTTTAACGTAATGTAATACAGCCTATGAATAGGATTAATAGATTATATCATACGTTTTTTTTATTTGAACAATAGTTCCTAAGATTATGGCGTTCAACCAAATAAACTCACACTTCAGCTTTATAATATCAGTATCAATAGTGTACTCAAATTTATTTATAGATAGTAAAATGTCCTAAAATACTCTAGCCAGAGGTAATATCAATAAAGTTGCCTAAAAAATTGTTGAAATGTTTATTTAACGGTTCGGATTAACTCCACTGAAGCTTTCACAAATTCCACGCTAGATTTGTATTGAGGGCAATCATTTATTAAACAATTCTACTTTAAAATAGAAAAACTATTGCTTAGCTGTAAAAATAAGATTAAAATGTTTTTTTTTCCACGAATACCCTCACTACGTTCTGTTTAGAACCTAGTGTTAAGACCTAAGAAACTGCATTTTTCGTTGCCGTTGCCATCCAAATAAAGTTTAATGGTGGAACTCAATTTCATATTTCTTAAAAAAAATTAAGTAAAAAGTGATTTAAATGTACATTATCATTTTTTCGCTTAAAATGTAAGATAGATAAATATGATCTACAAATAAAAAAATTAAAAATTTTATATTATAAGCAATAATTTGAATACACAGCTAACGATTATTTAAGGCACTCACAGATTAAAATCGCAGCGTAGATTTCTGACTGCTGAAGATTTATTCAAATATTTGTATTTTATACAGCCCCGTGAACTATTTCGATTTTAAATATCCATTAATAATGCTGACAATTTATCAAATACGCAAAATTTTTTTTTTCAGCTTCACGCTGCTGCCTACCCTGCTGTGAGCGGCAGGGTAGGCAGAGGGAACCTAGTGTTAAGACACTCCGTTCTCCACTTTGTGCCGAATTCTGGAGGCATTACGTGTTGAGTGGCAGAACTCAACGCCGTGCTTGTCCTCGACACCAGAGCGAAGAAATGGAAATATAGATTTAAGTAACTATTTCATCTCCTCGAGTGGGGATCGAACCCACAACCAGTCGGTTTTACAGTCACACTTTGTGCCCCTGCGCCACGACTGGCCTCGGCAAAAGATTATAATAAAATATATATACTTTATTCACAATTTTCACTTTAAGTATATTTGGCGACAGTCAAAATATAAATCAAATTGGAATCCATCGATAGTTTAAACGAAATTTTAGTAAGAACTGTTGAGAGATAGCCTCTCGAGCAAACTCAATATGCTTCCGGTAGTAGGTTGTAGTTGCCAAGTTCTAACATCCTCCCTAAGTCCTATTGCCACCACCCCTTTATCTGATATACTATGGTTATTTTACTATACTATAGCAAGTAACGTTTTAACTATGATGATACTTGTTCTGTAATGCAGTGAATGTGGTACGTAAGTCCGTACTTCTTTTGTATAATTGGTGAAACTGCCCAAATAGACTTAGTTTCCTAAGTTAATTCTATGATGATTAAAATTAAATGTTTACAAAAAAATAGTAAAAATATGTTAGATGCAGAACGGCGTTGAGTTTCGCCACTTATGACGTAAATTTCAGAACTCGGCAGGAATCCTAAGCTTGTTCCCTCTTGCTATAAAGAACTTGGTGTAAAACTGAAAAACAAAACATTAAGTCTAAAGTAAAGTTCTAAAATAATACAGCAAACAGTGTATATCCGAAATTGTGACTTGAAAACAGACTGCAAACGCAATGGTTGTAGGTTCGATTCCCACTTGAAGAAATGAACCTCACTCTGGCAACAAGACAAAACGCGGGGTTGAGATGAACCACTCACCAACCTATGAAGCCACTCATTGGGCATAAAATGAGAAAGAGAATCTCAACACCAGATTCTCTACCTGCTATACAGCGTGAAACCAAAAACGAATCCAATATATATTTTGACATTATCGTAGTAGAAGCCCAGTAGACATGTTAGTGATACTTGGCTGTCTTTTCGCTTGGCACGCATGTACATCAGCCTGTATAACCCAGATTTGTATCTAGATTTTCAACGTTGTTATAAAAAATTGGGTTACGTTCTTGTTTTTCCAAACTCGTGAAAATTGGTGACATTATTACTTTTTATAGTCCACATTATTTCGTTATTCATATGTGGCGATATAGTTTTACGCCAACAGTGTGCATAATATTTTTGTTGTTTCCATATTTTGAATGTGAAATTCGGTTTTTAAATTGAATATGCAAAGTCACTAGTCATAAATTCAATTCTAGTTTAAGCATAAATAATTGATAGTTTATAAAAAAAGTAGCTTCACGCTTTTTCCCGCTCAGTAGGGAAGGCAGGGAACCAAAGGCTGAGACGTACCATTCCACCATTATTCGCCAGCTCTATTTTATGATATATGCTTGCTGAGTGACTTAATTTAACCCCACTTTTGTCTGAGAAATAAAAATAATTAATTCCAAATATTTATAGGACTCACAATCGTCTTGTTTCACGTCGCCACGACGCGATTGTTAAAATCGAATATTTTTTTAAATATGTATATTTTTTTTAACTTAGCGAGACTCAAACCCACGACTCTTGAAACATGCAACTAATCATTAAGCCATACATTTTTATCAAGCTGCGTCGTAGTTATATTTAATAAGAAAGTATGGCTATAATAAGAAAGTATGGTATAAGAAGTAATGGCCAGAGCGCTCGGACGGTTTCCAAGAGGCTCGGATTCAATTCCTAGAAGAGCTCCGGACCATTCAAATCTTAATACGCTTTCTTAATAAATAAAATAAATCAAATAAGCGCCAGTTGTGGCACAGGGGCACAAAGTGTGACTGCAAAACCGACTGGTTGTGGGTTTGATCCCCACTCGAGGAGATGAAATATTTACTTAAATTTATATTTCCATTTCTTCACTCTGGTATCGAGATAAAGCGCGGCGTTGAATTCTGCCACTCAACACGCAATGCCTCCAGAATTCGGCAGAAAGTGGGCAACGGAGTGTCCTAACACTAGATTCCCTCTGCTTCTCTTCCTTTTCCTCTTCTATTCTCAGATTGACATAACACTTTAAAAATATATAAAAATATTTTTTTTATTAAAAAAACATGAGAGAGGCACTCATTAAAAATAAGGTAAATAGTATGTTTTCAAACTACTTTCTAAGAAGCTTTTATCATTAGTGCATCTAACATCTTTTATATACATTTTATGGTCTTATTACGGACTTAATATAAAGTTAATTTAATTTAAAGATTATAAATACTGAAATGGACTAGGTAAAAGCTAGAGATATATTTTTTTAGCTTGCTGCTGTATTCTGCACATAGCGGGGGAGGCAGAGGGAACCTAGTGTCAAGACACTTCGTTCCCCACTTTCTGCTGAATTCTAGAGGCATTGCGTGTTGAGTGGCAGAAGTCAATGCCGCGCTTTGTCTCGACACCAGAGCGAAGAAATGGAAATGTAAATTTAAGTAAATAATTAATCTCCTCGATGGGGAACGAATCCACAACCAATCGGTTTTACAGTCACACCTCGTGCCGCTGCGCCACGACTGGCCTCGAATGGTATATATAGTTTTATAGTTAATTATTACTAAATTAGATGGATCGACAGACATAAGCTTAGAAATGGTTAGAATTGATTTGTTAACTTCCTACTAGGTTCTATACCTTTTCTAGGCGAAAAGTACTTAGTGTTAGGACACTCTTATTTTATTCATTTTTTTTATATTTCAGACAAATAGATATGGAGACCGCAACTTCAACTTATCAGTCTATAATTGTCTTAGAAATTCATATTATGTAATAGTCCCACAAAAGTGTATCGAACCTACAACATGGCGCCTATGTTCTGAAAGCTTTCTTTATTTCAAAACTTAAAATAAATAGAAAACGTTTAGAAAACAACAATATTTTTTTAGTAATAACTACCAAACGCATTTTATATGAAAACAAAGTTTTCAAGTTTTCGAAGGTTGAAATAAAAATAAATCGTTCGGCGTAACCCGCTCGAGTGTTATTCCGTTTAGCACAAACCAATAAACCTGGGCAAGGTGAGCGCTCACTACTGGAAATATAAAAAATATATATTTTTTTTATTAGAACTTAAATTCAAAGTAGTTTGTAAGAATGTTTCGTTTTTTTTTCTTAAAATAATATGTTCAAAGATTTCGTTATAGCTGGTTAATATATTAATTTGCGTATAACAATTTTAAACCTTCCAGAAACCTATAGAAATATATACACAAAATTTCGAAGAGAATTAAGATGAATCACACACGTCGAGAATTAATATAAATATATTAAAACTCTGAGGACAAAGTACGACTGTAAAATCGACTGGTTGTGGGTTCGATCCTCACTCGAGGAAATGAAATATTTATTTACATTTATATTTTCATTTCTCCGCTCTGGTGTCGAGGCAAAGGGCAGCGTTGAGTTCCGCTACTCAACACAGCCTCCAGAACTCGGCGCAAAGTGGGTAACGGAGTGTCTTAACACTAGGTTTTTTCTGCCTACCCTGCTGTGTGCGGGGTACAGCGTGAAGTTGAAAAAAAAAATTAAAGCTTACAAGCTTTTACTTACCATTTCGCCCGCGTGCTTGAATGAAAATAACTAATTCAGTGGAAAGTCGAGAACGTAAGTGCCAATTATGGTATTTATTAGGTAATGGAGTGACTTAACGGGGACACTACACGGGGAACTTACCAGGTTCCCTGTGCAAACTCTGCCATATTTGGAATACAGCGTAAAATTGTATATGACGCACACTACATTTAAAGAACTCGAAGTTATTATAACCGCAAGTATACTGGGTAACTTCATCATAGCGGTTAACATTATACAATTTAAGTTAAATGGACAGTACATAAATAAATCACCTTTCGATCCAATAGTTCCTGAGATTAGTATTTTCATATTTAAATATAGAAATATATATAAAAATATTATAATGATAAGAAATTAAAAAAAATCCCAAAGCTCCCCAACCGTAGTGCGTTTACACCCCAGCTTAACTACTTTACAAGCGTGTAAAGAACAAGACGCCGGCCATTAGACGGACGGAGGCTAACACCAGAACAAACATGGAGCATGCCCTCAGCTAAAATGTTTGACCGCTAAACATCAAATGGAAAGATATTATACCAACTTATACCGTTATTTCATAATTCAGGGGATTTAGGGGAAAAAGGTAGTTAATATCATTAAATATTTTATATGTGACGAGACAAATCGCTGTGTTGAGTTACGCTGTTAAAAGCGGAATGCCTCGAGGATACGGTGGAAAGTGAGGTATACAAGTGTCTGAATGTGAATGGCATATCTTAATATTATGTTCTCAGGTTCCATTAGCCTACCTGTTGCAGGATACAGTGTGATACTAGAAAAAAACAATGGAACGCATACTGATGACGGCGTAGATGAATGTGGATATCCCCGCTAGGAGTGATGATTCACTTTCCTTTCTTAGCTTTGGAATAAACAGAAAACGCGGCGTTCAGCTCCGTTGCTCAACACGAAATGTATCTTAAATCTTAACACTAAGTTCCCTTTTCCAAAATAAAACAAATAAATCAGCTTCACGCTGTATCCCGCACACTGCAGGGTAGGCAGAGGGAACCTAGTGTTAAGACACTCCGTTCCCCACTTTCTGCCGAATTCTGGAGACATTGCGTATTGAGTGGCAGAACTCAACGCCGCGCTTGTCCTCGACACCAGAGCGAAGAAATGGTAATATAAATTTAAGTAAATATTTCATCTCCTCGAGTGGGGATCGGACCCACAACCAGTCGGTTTTACAGTCACACTTTGTGCCCCTGCGCCACGACTGGCTTCCCCCTTTTCCCTTTTCCAAATTTATTATAAATCAAACTCAAAAAACGGTTTTTTTTACCTTCATAAAGTATATTTAATATAACATACCACACATAACTACTTCATATAAACAGGACAAATACCAAACCAAATCCCCACAAACTTATTAACTACTACGTGAACACGTATTAATAAGATTACCTACGTCTAAGGAATACTTTTAGTTGAATGTCGCTGTCGTCCGCAGAAATATATTGTTATTTACTTAGAAAGTAGTATTTTTGTATAGGGTTTTATTTTGTATATTTACTGTATATTATTTTAACGCTGCTTTTACGAGACAGAGCGCGGTGTTGAGTTATGCCATCCAATATAATGTCTCAAAAAGAGGACGAAAAATGGGTAACGAAGTCTTAACTCTACGTTTTTTTAACCACTCTGTTCTCTATAACATGAAGCTAAAAAAATCAGTATTTTCCACTTTTAGCATAAATTCAAAACATTTCGTGTTTAGTGTCGGAACTCTACAGAGCACTTTGTCTACGAGGGCAGGGTAATAATAATATTTTTTAAATAATTATTAACTCGAATAGAGATCGAACCTAGAATCGTTTAAAAACAGATGCTGCCCCACTGCGCTACGACGGGTTCTGAATGAGACGAATACTTTATTAAAAGAAGTAATGAGGAAAGGTGGAAATCTACAAGATTTTTGCCTTGCACTTTCTTAATTAGAGTGTTTACTTGGTTTTATACTTGTAATTTAATTTCTTTCAACGTTTGACTTTACTTAACTTTGAAATATAAACAACTTTTACAGCAAACTAGCTATCACCAACGTTCTTCTAAAGAAGCAGATGTTAATTTAGCATCATATTTTTCAGTGAAAATAGAAAAATATCTTTTGACGTGATTTTGACAAAATTAAAATGTGTTGCAGTGAATACGATGTTTGAGGATTCAAATTCTATGAGGAGTTATATTAACACAGTGAAATAATATATAAGACTAGAGGGCGCGCGCGGCTTCGCCCGCTTATTAGGAGTGAATTCTAAAAAAACACGAAACACGTGTTCAAAAAAATATTTTTAACAGTCTGAATTTAAATTTTTATAAAAATCGGTGGCAATTTAAAGATTTTTCTATATAAACTTTCAACCCCTTATTTGAACCTTTAGGGGGTGAATTCTTAAAAACCATGAAACACGTGTTCAATGAAATATTTTTAAGAGTCTGAATTTCAAATTTTATAAAAATCGGTACAGATTAAAAAAAAATTCCATACAAACTTTCAACCCCATTTTATCCCTTTAGGGTTAAAATTTTTCAAATTCCCTTCTTAGTGGACGTCCAGAATATGAAAATAAACATCTGCCCAAATTTCACGTTTCTACCATCACCGGTTACGGCTGTGCGTGCGTCTTACCTCAGTCAGTCAGCACAAGTCCTTTTATATATATAGATGTCTCTTAAAATTTTAAATTAACAAAGACTCTACCTTAAATTAAAGTTTTTTAGCTTCACTCTATATCCGGCAGCATAGCAGGGTGGGCAGAGGGAACCTAGGAACCTAGAGTTAAGACACCGCGTTTGCGTTAAGATACTTCCATTCACTATTTTACGCTAAATTCTGTAATGTCATTTAAAATCAAAATCAAATATCACTTAGTAGTAAAGTATCATAGAAACAGAGAAATGGAGAAAGAATTTCTTAAATATATTTCGATTTAAACCATTGCTGTTTTATTTGAGTTACAGTTTCACGATGTAACCCGTTTACAAGCAGAGGAAATCTAGAGTAAAGATACTTTATTTCTACCTTTCCCAGCGCTTAGTCTTCTTATAATAGCAAGAAAATGAAAATAATTAATTGCATGAATTCGAATAGAAACCACAACCGTCACGTTTTCCAGTCATTCGCTGTGCCGCTGAGCCACGACAGCCTCTTATTTTCTATATAAAAAAGAGATAACTAAAAAACTAGCACGTCCTCAAGTATAAATAACATTTCACTCAAATATACATACAGTTATCAAAATAATCACAGAAAATATTTTCATAATAAATCTCTATAACAACAAAAATATACATACAAGTTACGAATACTAACTAATGAAATACAACAAAAAAAGGGGCTACCTGGTCGCAGCCAATCGTAGTTGAGCTCTACTGTCGAAAACCGAGGGCTTATAAGGGGGTGCTCGTAGAAAAATTTCATTTAGTTCTGAACTCTGGACGTGGATGGACGTGGTCGTGTCGTGGATGTGTTGTGTTGTTTAAAAGTTTAGTGTCAATATGAGGATTTGGATTACGTTTTCTACAGGTTGGTTTGTTTTTCACAATAATGTATTTATTCATATATTATAATGTAGTGATTAATTATGTTTAATGTTGTTTTTTTTTGAGTTTTTGTCGATGTAGAGTTTTGTGAAATAAAAGTTTTGAGTTTAGCTTTTAAAAGTTTTAATAGGTTATGGTTATGACTTTTATAGATTACTTTTTAATTTATTATTTATTGAAGTAACAGTTTAGATATCTATATTTCAAATTTCGTAATTTTAATAAAAATAAATATTCAAAACTAAAAGTTTAACTTTAAGTTCATACGTTTATAAAATGCAGCACTATTAATTGTGAAAAAATATAATTATTATCTTGACAAAACTATAAAATTGAAATAATAAAACTTTGAAATTTTCAGTTTATACTTAAAATATATTATATTATTTTGATACAATTTTTATGATATTAAATTAAGATAAAAAGATGAAGTTTATTTATCAGGATATTTCATTGTTTTTCATATTTAAAATGAAAGGTATAATTGAAGTCTTCGTTGAATTTTTGTCATTTATTCGCTTTGGTAACAAGGGAGAGCGCGGCTTTGATTTCCGCCACTTAACACGCAATGTCTTAAAAACTTAGCGGTAAATGGAGAACGGAGAGTCTTAACACTTTGTTTATCCTGCTATATGCGGGATACAGCGTATTAATTTCGTAATACGTCTGTTCGTCTCAAAACAAATAAACTAAATCTAATTATAAAAATAACCTTCTTTCCAAACATAAATTACACCACAAAAGAGAACGAAATCAAATGTGTCAGTGGGTGATAAAAATGAAGTTCATAAATTAAGCCGTTTTGTTTAGAGCCCGACATGACACGGGATAGCGTATGGTTGTAAACAACATAGTTGTAGGTTCGATTTCCACTCAAGAAATTAATTTTATTATCTACTTACTCTACGACGAAACGTAAAAGGAAAGTGAGAAATGTAGGAACATTAGGTTCCCTCTAGATTATAAGAAAATCTTAAAGCTATACAAATAACTGAAAAAACTGGAACTGTAAAAGAAAAATAATTGAACCCAATAAAAATAGTTACCCATTGTACCTAATTCAATACACGAACAAGATAAAGTTGGCAATGTTAGGCAATATTTAATATATCGCGTTATAACATTATTGCTGAACGCAAGTCCGATTGTTTCTCAACAAGTTATTCTTTATATAAGTTTTGTAGTTTTACAAACGAAATTATTAAGTTTCATTACTTTCTATTAGTTTTAACGTTGTTATTTATTTTGTTTTTATTGTTTTATGCGGTTTTATTCTAAATTCATGGAAGTTATTAAGGCCGTTGTGGACTAGCAGTACAGCATCAGGCGGTACACTCGGACTAATTACTTATTTTCCTTGCTCTGGTAATAAGACAAAACACGGCGTTGAGTTACCACTTAACACGCAATGTCTTGAAAATTGGATGGAAAGCAAGAATCGGAGTACTTTAGCAGTAGATTTCGACCAGTTTTTTAATATATGTGCATCTTCTACAATATGTAGAGTGGAAAAAAGATAACTTAATTTTTTTTTGTATTTATCTGTATACTGGTATTCCCGTTTCTTTTATTTAATATGTGTGCGGCTCGGCTAAATCAAATGCCATAATATATTTAAGATTTACTCTTTCTTCACGCTGTATTTAATTTTGATTTTACTCTTTCTGCCTGAATTCGAGACATTGCGTGTTGCGTGGCGGAGCTCGATTCTGCGTCTTGTCTTGCCGTAACGGAGATATTATTTTTTATCTTATCCAAATGGATATCCAACCTACGACCGTAGCGTTAGCAGGAAAGCATCTCACTGCGTTACGATGGCTCAAAATTACTTAAATTATAAGCCATTGTGGCGCAGTGAGTTTCCAAATTTGCCATATTGGTATCAATCAATAGCTAGCAGGAATAGAATTAGCAACATCATATATAATATTATATATCTAAATTACATACATGTAATGTACAGAAATCGATAAATTTCACATAAAATAGGTCACAAATCGAGCTCTACCATACAAATTGAAAACTTTATCGTTCTTTTGTATTGTTATTTGTATAAAAAGAAATCTTTCGGGCAGCTTTCCCATAAATCTTAAGATTAGGCCTCGATAGAAAAATATGAAATAAGTCTTGAAATAATGAAAAAAATAAAGAAACTATATAATAATGCGTAAGGTGAACTAGATTTAAAAATTTTATTAGTCTTTTATTTTAATAAGATTGTTTTTTTCGATGCAACACAATTTCGAATATTCTGCTTATACTTACGAGGCGTCGTGGCACAGCGGCACGAAGTGTGACTGTAAAACCGACTGGTTGTGGTTACGATTACGGTTCGATCCCCACTCGAGGAGATGAAATATTTACTTAAATTTATATTTCCATTTCTTCGCTCTGGTGTCGAGGCTAAGCGCGGCGTTGAGTTCTGCCACTCAACACGCAATGCCTCCAGAATTCGGCAGGAAGTGGGGAACGGAGTGTCTTAACATTTCCCTCTGCCTACCCTGCTGTGTGCGGAATACAGCGTGAAGCTGATTGATTTGCTTATATTTATATTTTTTATTTTTTTATTTAAACTTTATAAAGAGTTTAGTTCCGTCATTCGACAGACAATGTCTCTAGTTCATAAAACAACTTAAAAGCTTGAAACCGATTAAAGAATCAAATCTTGTTAGAATCAAATAAATTTCATTAGAATTTCTCCACAAAATCGATATTAAAAAAAATTCAGAAGAAATGTTATTAGAAATGCGACCATACCAATCTCCAGTACTACGGTACCGGTAAACCTAATAATTCACACGAGAAAAATCAACAGAATAGCGTTCGTTAAGAGGTTCGATGGCCCTAGAGTTTGTATTGTGCTGATGTCAGACCCTTGGAGTTCGCCAAAATGTTAATAAGACAGCCCATATTGAGTGCTGTTGATCCGTCGGATTTGTCAATAACAATTACCAATAATTAAGATGTTTTTGATTTGAACGTGGTTGATGCAGATTCGAATTCTGTATGGGGAATGTTGTAATATTATTATTTTTTTCTTTAGTAGATTATGTACCTACATAATTTTTTTATATTTTTTTAATCTTTTAATTAAATTTATATCTTTATATATATTTTTTTTCTTATAATATTCCAAAACATTAAATATATCTATTACATCAAAGTAATATATGGTATGTATGGTAGTATACGAGTTTGAATATTGTAAAAATTTGGTATCAAAATATATAATTAACATTTTTATTTTATCTTCTTACAAGAAAATTAGGTCAATTTTATTTATTATAAGTATTGAATTTATTTATATATGTAATTTTAGATTACTGAACTCTCTTATGGAGATATTGTATAAATATAGAAATATGTATATATAATAACGTAAGTCTTGTTGTAAGTAATGTTTAAACATAAAAATAATGAAAAAAAATATACAAATACAACCACAAAAGTTATGGACCATAAGTATATAAAATAAGAATAAACAATAAAAAAAAAACAGCTTAATAAACATATCACTTTTCAGTACAAAACAGACCAAAAAAAAAATCGAAAAATGATTCTGAATATTTTATTATCAAAGTAAACAAAAGTATCACATTTCTCATTAACCTGTACTATTTTAAAAGCTTAATTACTAGTATTATTCGCATCTATATAGAAGATTTCGTCTATTACACTCACATAGGCTTATTAATGTCAGTCTATCTGACAGCGTATTAAATCTAATTAACATGAGTCAGTACGTATTATAGTATCGTACGTGCGTGTTGTACGCTTTTGTTAGAGGAATCTTGATCAGTAAGCCTGTGTGTTTTGGATGAAGGATTTTGATTATTTTCAGCTTCACGCTGTATCCCGCACACAGCAGGGTAGGCAGAGGGAACCTAGTGTTAAGACACTCAGTTCCCCACTTTCTGCCGAATTGTGGAGGCATTGCGTGTTGAGTGACACAACTCAACGCCGCGCTTTTCCTCGACACCAGAGCGAAGAAATGGAAATATTTTATCTCTTCAAGTGGGGATCGAACCCACAACCAGTCGGTTTTACAGTCACACCTCGTGCCGCAGCGCCACGACTGGCCTCAAATGGCCATGATTGTTGGTCCATTGTAATATATAATAACTACCTTTTACTTAATTTTGTTTAATTGATAAATAATCAAATCATAAACGTATCACTTTCTATTTAGATGAAAAAAATCCATGAAAAAATTCTTTCACGAGAGTAGTAGATTAGGTAATTACATAAATTTTAATATATTATTTTTTATTTAATATTACCAAAACAGTAAATATATATTACAACACCAATATTAAAAACTTAACAGCCCTATCAAAAGGTAAAATCTCTTGCAACACTGCACACTTAATTATTAAGCATTATATTCTAAACCAACTCTCAATCAATCATATGGACTTAACTACAATAAGTTATAATGTTCGCAATCGAAGTATGTATGTATGGTACTTATTGACTTGTCTTGACCTCCTGAACTCGTAATCTCACGCCGGATTCACCGGACCTTTTACGCCCGACTATTATGTCTAACTACAATGTCAAAGAAATATTAATATATATTCATTGGAATGGTACGTTGATTTAAGTTTTTGACGTATATTAAACATTTGATTGATGAATTTTTAGATTAATCTTATATACTAAAATTTGTTTGTAAAATTTATTTTTAATTTGAGGCCAGTCGTGGCGCAGCGGCACGAAGTGTGATTGTAAAATCGACTGGTTGTGGCTTCGATCCCACTCGAGGAAATGAAATGTTTACTTAAATTTATATTTCCATTTCTTCGGTCTGGTGTCCAGGCTAAGCGCGTTGAGTTCTGCCACTCAACACGCAAAGCCTCCAGAATTCGGCAGAAAGTGGGGAACGGAGTGTCTTATACTAGGTTCCCTTTGCCTACTCTGCTGTGTGCGGGATACAGCGTGAAACTGATTTATTTTTTAAAATTTCTATTATAAACAAATGATCTACTATAAACATTTTTTTTGCTATTTTCAGTAATATATTGGTAAACATAACAAACTTAAATTAACCTCGAGGTAATATAAACACAATAATAAAGCAATTTTAGATTACCATTTAAATTACTTGAGAAATATCAGATCAATTGATGCTAGCAAACGCTTTATATAAAAAAAAAACACTGAACTTTAATCTTCGAAAGCCTGTTCTGACATCACGATACGAAGACTGCATAGCTAAAGAACCATCCGTTTAAATGGACACGATAAAAAATAAATTAAAATAACCAGGTTTGATGATATCGATACTAACGTAGCTATTGTGCCTCGAGATGCGGTAGTCTCTAATTGCGGTATCTTTGTTATATAAAATGAAGTGTTAGTTCTTCTATTAAATAATAAGTAGTTTGATCGAAGTCAGGAATTGATTCGCCCCATGTCAGTTACGAAATTGCCAGCTACATACATAGTCATTATTTGAATGTGATTTGTTTATAAGATAAAATTTATATTTAAATGTTGTTTTTGTTACAGATAAAATAGAAGAAAAAAGCGCATGGACGCAAGGTACGACGACAGTCCAACTAAGGCGTCAGCGTACGCTTTTTGGACATTACACGATGCCTGGCGCAGAAACTTTAGTGAATATTTGCCAAAAATAAACACAGCTCCAGAACCTGTTAAAGAAAATGGTGTCCAAAATAAAAACACAGAAGATAGTGATATTACGGAAACAACATATAAAAGTGTTATAGCACCTGAAGAAGAAACGATAAGTGACGAAAGTGACTCTGATTACAATGATAGGAAAAATGTGTGGAGTGATATCGATGATGAACTGTACATAGAAAATTTAATCAAACTTAGGACTTCAAATGAAGTTAGCCGCGTTATACGTGATACTAGCCTTTCTAGTGTTAGTGATTTCAAGGAGGTTGTGAATAGTGTTAAGTTAGACAAGTACGAGATGTGGGAGTTGGAGCCCACGGATCTAACAGATTGTGACTGTCTCGGACCACCGCCTGAGTTCCTTTTGCCACCACCACCTCGGCCACCGTTTCTCCAAGCGGAGTATTACTGTGCTGACGATCCTATACCAGATTTGGAAACTTGCAATACGGAACCAGTGAGTATTTTATAATATTTTTTTTAAATAATTGATATAAGGCAGCTATGAGGATAACGTTTTATTACTATGAAATTTCTTATCAATTCTATTATTAAGTTATGTCTTATTTTAAATATTTATCTTAATTGAAATAGGTCACCATAATTATGAACTACTAAATGAAAAAAAACCAAAAGGAAGAATTCGAGTACACCAACTTATTAGTATTAATATACTGAACTGAAGGAAAATAACAAAAATAATAACATATGCATGTATGGTGAAAGAAAAATAAAATGTGGTTCGCTCGTAAAGCTGGAATAACTTAAATATGTAGGAAAATTTAATGCAAATTCTAATTAGAATGCCACTTCTGCAACATTTCTGCAACAGTCCACTTGGAAAAGCTTACTTAATCTAAAACAAAGTGTTTTAGTATTCACATAGTCAAATTTAGTCAGGCTTAAAATTATTTTACGCGTTGGTAGTGAAAATTTGATATATTTTTAGAGGATGCAATAGAGATACGTCATTTAATTTAGTTAGATATTGTAATTTTAAGAATTTAAATAAAGTTTAATTATGATTTCTACAAACTGTTCATAATTTTCCACGAAAAAAAATCTAAATCAGCTTCAAGGAAACCTAGTGTTAAGACACTCCCGTTTCCCACTTTCTGCCGAATTTTGGAGGCATTGCGTGTTGAGTGGCAGAACTCAACGCCGCGCTTAACCACGACACCAGAGCGAAGAAATGGAAATATAAATTTAAGTAAATATTTCATCTCCTTGAGTGGAGAACGAACCCACAACCAGTCGGATCTACAGTCACACCTCGTGCCGCTGCGCCACGACCGGCCTCTCATAATTTTCCATTGGTCAAAACATAGAGAAGGGAGTGTTCTTTTTACGTTAGTTATGATAAAAAAAGTATTTGTCTTTAGTAGCATGAAAATTAAAAACACCTTTAGCTCCGAAAAAAAAAATATTTAAAAATATTTTTATAGTACATGGCTAGGTGCCAGTTAGTTCAACCTAATAAATATAAACCCACCACGATGCGATTTTTTTCTGCTCTGATTCAAACCGAAAGTAATTCGTGTCGATGATTTTATTGAATGAAGACGGAAATGTACTGATCTTAAGATTTAAATTTAATTTTCTTGAGTTTAAAGATTTTAAAAATTGTTTCCCACTCAAGGGAATTAAATATTTAATAATTTCATTTCTTTGCTCTGCTGTCGTAAATACGATGGTGTCAGTCGATTCCATATAAAAATAAAATATTGCAATATTCGAAATTCAACAGATAAAAATGAAAAAAAAAGAACAATTTCGATGAATATAGGTTTAATGTACAAAATTTTTCGCTGCTTCGTACGACAATGCGTAGTGTTCTACTATTCAACGTGCAATATCTCAAGTATACTGACATCCAGATTTACTGACACTTTCCATCTAATAACAATATATAATAACTGACACATCCATCTAATAAAAAATGCTATTTAAATATTTTTTAAAATAACAAACGTCCCATAATTTAGCAACTTTATTCATAGAGCAAAATTAAATTCAAAATCACTTTAGCTTTTATTTTATAATATTTTAAAACGTTATTCATGCACAAAGGGTTATATTAAGCCTATTGAAAATCCACATAAAAATTTCAAATGCAGCGCAATTTTAGCTATTCTAGCAAAGCTCTAGAATTAATAATAATTGAGAATATAGAAATATTTTGTGAATAATAAGATTTCTCTGATAATTTTGGAAGCCAGTCGTGGCGCAGGAGTACAACTGTGTGAATGTAATGTAGACAAGAAAGGTCGTGGATTCGATTCCCACTCGAGGATATTAAATATTTAATGTTTTCTTTTACGCGTTCTGGAAACGCGACGTTGAGTTCTGTCAATCAACATGCAATGCCTCTAGTATTCGGCGGAAAGTAGGGAACGGAAACGTTTTAATAGGAATTGAGGCCAGTCGTGGCGCAGGGGCACAAAGTGTGACTTTAAAACCGACTGGTTGTGGGTTCGATCCCCACTCGAGGAAATTAAATATTTACTTAAAGTTATATTTCCATTAATTCACTCTGGAGTATCGGCAAAAAGCGCGGCGTTCTGCCCCGCACCACGCAATGCTTCCAGAATTCGGCAGAAAGTGGGAAACAGAGAGTCTTAACACTAGGTTCCCTCTGCATACCCTGCTGTATGCGGGATACAGCGTGAAGCTGATTTATTTGATTTGAATGTATTAAAACTAGTTTCTCTCTACCTATCCTGCTATATATAGGATACACTGTGAAGCTTACAAATAATATTTTTTGTACCCACAAAAAGAAAAAAAAAACTTTTTTCTACGCAAAGAAAAGAGTAAGTACCATATCAAAATTTGACTAGAAAATAAGTACAAGCCATGCCGTCGTTTAAATATTTCATGTTTTTCATTAAAGAAAAAAAAAGAATCGTTAGTTCATATCCTGTTAAATCCAAAAATTTTATACACATTTTCTATGAATCATGCTTTTTAAAAGATTTAATATAAGCTTAAAACATTAGAACACCTATGAACGTGAGATAACAGATTTCTGTTATCTAAAAGGCTAATGACTAACTCTCTTATCAGTATAGTCAATATTTGACATATGCTGCTTTTAATGATAATGCCTTTTATCTTTACATCTTACCTGTACTAAGGTAAGTCGATTGTCGCTAGCGAGAAGAATTTTGAAATTGTTCGAGACTAAAATAAGTATTCATTTAATGTAAAGTATTTCTTTCTCTAGAAAAAGAATTGACGCGTACAGTAAGCGTTGTCATAGCAACTTTATGTTACGTTATACCAAAATGGTGGTTGGAAGTGTATTTACTTGTTTTATTAATTTAATGTAGTTTTTAGCTATTGCTTAAATAAAATAAATATAAAATTCAATTCCTTCCCCTATAATATATAAACTATAACTGTGCCAAATTTTTTAGTCCTTTGTCAGTACAATTTTCGTAAGAAAGTATATTTTTTTTGCTTAATGTATCTATAATAAATTAAACATTTTATTTTACTTTGCCATAAAATTTTAAACTTTATTTTGGCATAATACATTTTGTTTCTAAACTGTTAATCTATACAACCAAAAAAAATAACAAAATACTGAATAACAACACATAATAATAATACACGAATCTAAATCAAACTTTCACTCAAAACGTGAGTCACTCACGTAATCTACAACTTCCATAGTAAGTTAAATACCAGCAATAGATTTTACACCCAAACTCTTGATTACTTTTCTACTTTACTGTTAGAAACTGACTAACGGTTTATTGCCTGGATTTCGTAAACAGACGTAATGCTAACATTGATACTTGCTTTCTATTTGCTTCCCTCATTTCTTCATTATTACTAAAGAAACTTGATGTTGTTTTTTCTTCTTATTGTTGATTCAATTGTTTAGTATAAGATACAGTCATGTAATACTATGTTTTTTCTTTTTTAAGTTCACGCTATGCGTTAAGTTAAGTTAAGACATTTTGACGCGTTAAGAAACTTCCGTTTCGCACTTTCTGGAGGCGTTGCGTGTTGAGTGGTGGAACTCAACGCCGCGCTTTGCGTCGCTTTCTTCTAGAGCTACATAAAAATTATAAATACATTTAAATCAAATGAGGCTAGCCGTGGTGCAGCGGCACGAGGTGTAAATATTTACTTAAATTTATATTTCCATTTCCTTTGCTCTGTTGTCGAGGTTAAGCGCGGCGCTGTGTTCTGCCACTCAACACGCAATGCCTCCAGAATTCGGCAGAAAGTGGGGAACGGAGTGTCTTAACACTAGGTTCCCTCTGCCTACCCTGCTGTGTGCGGGATACAGCGTGGATTTAATTTTATTTTAATATCAACAATTGTACGGTGCTAGGTTACGCCACTTAACATATCATGATTCAGATTCAGACGGAAAGCAGTGTCACTCCTGCTTATGCGTGAAAGTATAAAAATATATAGCTTGGCTTAAACAGATTAAGATCTAAGATGATAGAATGTTTGAAAACACTTTAGATATTGTCATAAAGTGGAATGACCATAAAGTAAAAATTAGGTTATCTCAGTTTATCACTACAATGTATAAATATTGTTAAGATATGAACGTCAAATATTATGAAATAGATGTTACATTTGAGGCCGTCGTGGCGCAGGGTCCGTTTGTAAATGGAGTTATTAGTTCAATTCCCACTCGATATTTAATATTTTATTTCTTTAATATATTGACAAATTCCCCGAATATTTATAGATTTTTCATATATCTTCCATGTACAGATTGTAAGCAGTTATAGTTTTATTATATGTAGAAAAATTCCATAACTGAGGCCAGTCGTGGCGCAGAGGTACAAAGTATGACTGTAAAATCGACTATCTTTGGGTTCGATCCCCACTCGAGGAAATAAAATATTTATTTACATTTATATTTTCATTTCTTCGCTCTAGAGGAAGGCATTGAGTTCCGCCACTCAACACACAATGCTTCCAAAACTCGGCGGAAAGTGGGGAACGGAGTGTCTTAAAACAAGGTTCCCTCTGCCTACCCTGCGGTGCGCGGGATACAGCGTGAAACTGAAAAAAAAACCAAAATATAGAGATTATTTCCTAACATATAAAAGTACTGGCTATAATTAAAAAACATATTATAAATTATAAAATATTAAGGTGTGACGTACGTAAAACGACCAATTAAACTCTCCAAATCTTATATTTTCCATTAAAATTGAGATATCGGTGTAATCTGTTCTGTAAATGAAGTGTGTAACGAATCACTAATTTTTAACGCGTTTTTATATCATTTTTATAACCTGCGTAAAATTCCATAGCTTTTTCATATCGCATTCTCTTTTGATTAAGACATCAAGGCGGCACTTTTAGAGGCCAATAAAGCTTTAGTAGGTAAATGCGCGGTAGGTGGCGACACTAGGGTCTTCCCCCTTGCTGTACTCGCCTTGTCATATTGTCTACTAGCGGCCCGCCCACGGCTTCGCCCGCTTAAAATACATGATTATTGATTTAAGCAGAATTGATTGACAACTATAATAAAATAAAATAAATAAATAAATCAGCTTCACGCTGTATCCCGCACACAGCAGGGTAGGCAGAGGGAACCTAGTGTTAAGACACTCCGTTCCTCACTTTCTGCCGAATTCTGGAGGCATTGCGTGTTGAGTGGCAGAACTCAACGCCGCGCTTAACCTCGACATCAGAGCGAAGAAATGGAAATATAAATTTAAGTAAATATTTCATCTCCTCGAGTGGGGATCGAACCCACAACCAGTCGGTTTTGCAGTCACACCTCGTGCCGCTGCGCCACGACTGGCCTCACACTCTATAATAGAATGACAAACAAATATAAAGACAACATACAACAACATATATAATATAAAGACTACTATAATGACTTCTAATATGATTTTTTGTTACTTTAATCTGTAATATTCTATTATGATTTTTTTACGACATTATCGTAACTTCTGTAAGAATTTTTGATTGTTTCGAACTAAAAAATATGACCAATGTCGATATTTGATATTCATAAAATATACATAAAGCTAATTATTTATTCTATATACATATATATATATATATATATATATATATATATATATATATATATATATATATATTTGTAACATTACGTTCTTTTTACCTATGTTATGTTTTTTAAAGCTCTGTTAAATGTGCTGATGTCACTTAATAATTGTACTGCTTCAGAAACAGTCTTAAATGTAAAATTATTAATTTGGTTAAGGGTTCATAATATTCTTTGTAAAATAACTGTAATGTTTGCATATTAACTCCTGTTTGCATATTATTAGATAAATGAATAATTGGTAAATATGTAGTTATTACAGAGTACACGTAGAAAGGATGTTTTTAGGCATTTTTATATAGATTTATTTCAAACGAACGAACGAACCAAAAAATCTATGTATTTACTTGATATTTCTTTAAAGATCAAATCGTTCTTTATCTCTGTGTTGAATTAATTACGATTTAAACTTTACTGTTACGATTTATGAAGGTAATCTCTACTAACAATTCAATTTTGTTTACTTAAAATAAATAAATCAGCTTCACGCTGTATCCCGCTCATAGCAGGGTAGGCAGAGGGAACCTAGTGTTAAGACACTCCGTTCCCCACTTTCTGCCGAATTCTGGAGGCATTGCTTGTTGAGTGGCAGAACTCAACGCCGCGCTTAACCTCGCCACCAGAACGAAGAAATGGAAATATAAATTTAAGTTAATATTTCATCTCCTCGAGTGGGGATCGAACCCACAACCAGCTGGTTTTACAGTCACACTTCTTGCCGCTGCGCCACGACTGGCCTTGTTTACTTTATTGTAAAAAATATTGTATAATAGTGCTTCAAAAATATATATTTTTATCAACAGTCATATAATCAAGACGTTTCGAATGTCATTCTTTAGCCAGGGTCATACCAGCGCGATTTCTATATAACATTCGCTGGCAAGCTAATGCCTTGAGTTCATTCAAATGACGATAACTTTTTTTTTATTGAACCGATTTTGATGAACCAAACTTTAGAACCTAAATTGAGTTAAAACAAAGCAATTGGTGAAATTTTCAAGTAAATCGGTTCAGTAGTTTCAGAGAAAAATGCGGACAACAATATGTCGACAGACAGACAGACAGACAGACAGACAGACAGACAGACAAGAAATTCAAAAAAAATCTTTTTGCTTTCTATTAGTCTTTTTAAGTATCCCTCTATCCATTTCAGTCAAAATTACTAAATGTACAGACAAAATATTTTTACTGTCTTATTATATACTAGCGGCCCGCCCACGGCTTCGCCCGCTTAAAATACATGATTATTGATTTAATAAGCAGAACTGATTGACAACTATAATGACTTCAAATATGATTTTTTTACGACATTATCGTCAAAGAATTTTTGATTGTTTTAAATAAAAAAATACGACCCTTGTTGATATTTGATATTTATAAAATATACATAAAGCTAATTATTTATTACTCGTATGTATTTTTGTAACTTTATGTTCTTTTTACCTATATAATACACTCTGTTAAATGTGCTGATATCAGTGAATAATTTAATTTACTCATTCAGAAACAGCCTTAAATGTTAAATTATTGATTTGAAGGATTCATAATATTCTTTGTAAAATAACTGTAATAATTGCATATTAACTCCTGTACAGTTTTTAAAAATATATATAAAGTGAAAATTTTAAAAATATATATAAAGCTAATTATTTTTGTAACTTTATATTCTTTTACCTATTGTCAGTGAATAATTCTATTTACTCATTCAGAAACAGCCTTAAATGTTAAATTATTGATTTGAAGGATTCATAATATTCTTTATAAAATAACTGTAATAATTGCATATTAACTCCTGTACAGTTTTTAAATTAGTTACATATATTATATGAACGAACCAACCAAAAAATCTTTGTATTTACTTGATATTTCTTTCAAGATCGTTCTTTATCTCTGTGTTGAATTAATTACGACTTAAACTTAACTGTTATGATTTATGAAGGTAATCTCCACTAACAATTCAATTTTGTTTACTTTATTGTATAAAATATTATATAATAGTGCTTCAAAAATATATATTTTTATCAACAATCATATAACCCAGACGTTTCGAACGTCATTCTTTAGCCAGGGTCATACCAGCGCGATTTCTATATAACATTCGCTGGCAAGCTAATGCCTTGAGTTCATTCAAATGACGATAACTTTTTTTTTAATGAACCGATTTTGACGAACCAAACTTTAGAACCTAAATTGAGTTAAAACAAAGCAATTGGTGAAATTTTCAAGTAAATCGGTTCAGTAGTTTCAGAGAAAAATGCGGACAACAATATGTCGACAGACAGACAGACAGACAGACAGACAGACAGACAGACAAGAAATTCAAAAAAAATCTTTTTGCTTTCTATTAGTCTTTTTAAGTGTCCCTCTATCCATTTCAGTCAAAATTACTAAATGTACAGACAAAATATTTTTACTGTCTTATTATATATAGAGATAGAGACAAATTAAGGACCAAAAAACTCTAAGGACATTCTGGTGCAGTGATACAGCCTCTGACTATGAACGCGATGGTTGTACGGTCGATTCGTATGGAGAAAATATTTACATTCATTTCAATTTAAAGAAGAAATTTATTATAATTGAAAATTTAAATTAAAAATAATGGGTTCATGTATGATTTTTTGTGTGTGTATATTTTATTATTATTATAACATTATAACACACAATATCTAATGAAACAAAAATTTGAAATTTGCCTAAATTATGACTGTAAACATAGCAAAATTGCAAAACATACGTCAAGATTAAAACCATTATTCACACAACGACCAATTCCCAGCAAACCCATTACACCAGGGAGGTCTTCGTTTAAAACAAATAATATGTAAGTATTTTAAAACAACATTTAAACCGACAACGCATCTTCTTTTATATAGACGTTTGCGGTTTCGACGCCAACTGTGCTAACATGTAGGCTAGCTTGAGTCATAGTAAGCGGAATCACGAGGTGATCCCTATCGGTATAGAAATTTAAGACATTTTGAACAAAAAGCAATAAATTTTATATAATTAAGTTGTTTTATAAAATATTTAATGTTTTTTTTACACATATAGAGTGTTAAAAATAATTTTATAATTCTGTTTCATTTGATTTAACTTTGTGAATCCCACACTTTCCTTGTTTAAACTAAGAAAAGCATAAGTAAAGTAAAGTAAATAAAGCAAAGCGCGGAGTTTAGTTTCGCCTCTTGTTTCTAAAATGATTGGAAGGAGTGTATTTTTACCCAATTTTCTATCTGTCTACTCTAATATAGATATCTATGCCAGAGCGTATTAACAAAATATATATATTTTTAAAGAACTATTAAAAAAAATAGTTATAATGATATTGAAATTCCATATGAAATTCTGCTTCGTTTTAATTTTGTATGGAATTCCAATAACTTTATTAAGTAGTCATTTCTTTATGCATGTTTTTACGCTTCTGTCGTCGGATGTCAATCCTTTATGAATCATCCAGTGACCCTGTTTTTAATTAATATATAATAGAGAAGATATTTAAAAGCCAAGTTCAAAGGCATAATATTTTTTTTTGGGGGCAAGAGCACATATGTGTGACTGGAAACGCGACTGGCTATGGGTTCGATCCCCACTTAAGGAAATTACATATTTATTTAAATGTATATCTTTATTTCTTAGCGACGGTCGAGGCAAAGCGCGGCGTTGAGTTCCGCCACTTAACATCAAATGCATTCAGAATTCAGGCGGAAAATGGGGAACGGAGTATCTTAATACAAGGTTCCCGGTTTTCCTCTGCTACGTGCACGATACAGTGTGAAGCCAAAAGTTCTGTTTAAATAACGATACTTATTAAACCATGTTCTCAATATCTTTCGCCATTTTCCTTAACTTTTATAATATTAAAGGACATTTTACGACTTATAGCTGTAATAAAAGTGCTAAAATGACGGCAACAATTTTAAAACTATATTTTATGAGTTAATATTAATTTTTAAATGTTAATATCATGAAAATATTGAATAGTGACTCAGTATATTGTCGAGGTTAAGCGCGGCGTTGAGTTCTGCCACTCAACATGCAATGCCTCCAGAATTCGGCAGAAAGTGGGGAACGGAGTGTCTTAACACTAGGTTCCCTCTGCCTACCCTGCTGTGTGCGGGATACAGCGTGAAGCTGATTTATTTTTTTATTTATATTTTCAAAATATACTAAGTCACTACTCCTATATATTATTACTGTAAAATATTATTTTGTTGAGTAAGTATTATAAGAATTACGTATAATATATGTAAAAGAGAAGACTCGGTTGCAAAGTAAAGTTTTGTGTCAATATTTATTTTTAAAATAATATAAACTCTATTACTTTTTACTAACATTTTGATTTTGTTAATTAATTTCTTCGTAGGACGTGTCTTACACTAACTCCCATTAAGACACTTCCGTTCTCCACTTTCCGCCAAATTCTGAAGGCATTGCGTGTTGAGTGGCAAAACACAACGCCGCGCTTTGCCTCGACACCAGAACGAAGAAATGGAAAAGTAAATATTTCATCTCCTCGAGTGGGGATCGAACCCACAACCAATTATACAGTCACACTTTGTGCCCCTGCGCCACGACTGGCCAAAAACATTATTTTTTTAAAAAAATAATATTTTAAATTTTGTAATTATACATTCAAAAAAAGAATTCCGAGCAATACTCGGTGTTTATGTCAGTGTTATTGTAACAGTTGTGTTTATCCTTTTATCCTTATATCCAAATCATTGTTTGTTTAACTATGAATGTTTCTGATGAGACTGCAATATTTAAAATGCGCATAATATTAAATATCATTAAAAATATTCTTCTTATTTTTTTTGTATCTGACTCGCTTTTTCAAAATCTTTTGAATAATATTAATAATTAATTTTACATATTCATGTTTCTTATAACGAGGACCGCCCTTTTGTTGCTTTGCGTTCAATAGCTTTACTTATTTTTTTTCTCAAATTTATCTTAGAGAGTAGAAAGTGATAGCGCGTTTTTTATCTACATTTATAGAAAAATATAAAAGAAAACTAAGTGAAGAGGCTCTCTATTTTTAATTTTTAGTCCAAATTCAGAAATATTGTAGGCTGCTCAACGTGAGACACGTAGTTATTATAAATTAATAGATTTTAACAACCACCGCAGTCAGAAATTTCTCATTTGTGATAAAATGTTAATTCTCTTTTAAGTAGAAGCTAGTTGAGCAAAGAGAACCTGGAAACCTATTGTGAAGACACGCCGTTCCCATAAAGATAATTCCGTTCCCCAATTTCCGGCAAATTCTTGACATTGCGTGTTTAGTAGCGGAACTCAACGCCGCTCTTTATGTTTTTTTAAAAAATATGTGTGTGCTATCTATCCATATATATCGATCAGGCTTAATTTAACCAAAAATTTTATAAGTGGACTTGTTTGTTGATATCGGAAATTGATTGTCGTGGTTTTCTAATACAGCCGTTATGTAAGTTGAAAAGTTTATAAAAACCCTATTAAAGTTGGCACAACCGATGTATTTCGTTCAATATTTAAGTCTACATCTTCGGAGATTTGAAATTTCTGATTTTTGAGGCTAGTGGCGCATAGAGACAAGCGCGTGACTATGAACGCGACAGGTTGTGGGTTTGATTCCGACTCGAGAAAATAAAATATTTAATATTTTTTATTTTTCTCGCTCTGGAGTCGAGGCAAAGCGTGGCATTGAGTCCTGTCATTCAACACGCAATACCTCCAAGAATTCAGCGGAAATTGGAGAACGGAGTGTCTTAACACTATGTTCCTTCTCACTATCCTGCTACATGCAGGATACAGTGAAGTGAAGTAAATATAGAAAAATTAATCACATCGTTTTAGGGTTTTGTATGTTTTGAAGTCACATTTCTTGGATAGTGATACTAACCTTAAGTATTCCAATAGTAATAACATATACAGCGTATGCATTTGTATTATGAAGTTTGTTTTATATATTTAAATATTAGACAGGAAAAGACGTAAAATATATTATAAGAACAAGAAAAAGTCACTTTACTTTTATCACTAATATGTATATAAAACATGAACCCACAATCCACAAAAACTCAGCAAATTACAAACAATTCCACATAAAAGACTTCCAATTAATTATACATTTTGAAATTTAAAAAAAAACATATTTCATAAAATGGCGTAGCATTCAGTAACGAGTCCCCACTCCACCCTTTGCTTAATTGTCTTATTTTGGAATCCTCTAAAAAATTAAGAATGGGGATGGTCATAATTTATAAAAAAAGTTCCAGTAGCAGTGGGTACCAAATTAATTAAAACCCTTCCAATTCTTTTCCTGCTTTTTAATAATTAAACGAGGAGCATTGACAAATAGCTACCGTCTTCAGATCGATTGGGTGAGGGTGGCTGTGTAGTGTAAATTTTTAGGATAAAATTTATTTTTTATTTGTGTATTAAAATTTTGTTCTATCAGTTATGAGGCCAGTCGTGGCGCAGCAGCACGAGGTGTGACTGCAAAATCGACTGGTTGGGGGTCGATCCCCATTCGAGGAGATGAAATATTTACTTAAATTTATATTTCCATTTCTTCGCTCTGGTGTCGAGGTTAAGCGCGGCGTTGAGTTCTGCCACTCAACACGCAATGCCTCCAGAATGCGGCAGAAAGTGGGGAACGGAGTGTCTTAACACTAGGTTCCCTCTGCCTACCCTGCTGTGTGCGGGATACAGCGTGAAGCTAATTTAATTTTTTTTTTTATTTATGTATGGATGGAACTTATGTATTTACTTTCGTCACTTAATTCCGGAGGTTCATAAAGATAAAAATGTACTAGTTAGTATCTATATATATTAGGTATTATTATTAAAATCCAAAAATCATAAAGTAAATTCTCCCAATCAACACGCATTGCCACAAAAATTCGGTGGAAAGTGAGAAACGGAATGTTTTAACACTAAGTTCCCTTTGACTATCCAGCTATATATGGGATATAGCGTGAAACATAAAAAAAACTTACTTTAAATTAAATTTTTATACGTTGTCTAAATATGTATTTTTATTTCCTATATGTATATTTATTTAGAGGCCGGTCGTGGCGCAGCGGCACCAGGTGTGCACTGTGGGACTGCAAAACCGACTGGTTGTGGGTTCGATTCCCACTCGAGGAGATGAAATATTTACTTAAATTTATATTTCCATTTCTTCGCTCTGGTGTCGAGGTTAAGCGCGGCGTTGAGTTCTGCCACTCAACACGCAATGCCTCCAGAATGCGGCAGAAAGTGGGGAACGGAGTGTCTTAACACTAGGTTCCCTCTGCCTACCCTGCTGTGTGCGGGATACAGCGTGAAGCTAATTTAATTTATTTATTTTTTATTTATTTTTATTTCCTAAGTGTAGAATAACACTTTAAAAATGTTTAAAAATATTTAATAAATGGCATTCTCTCTTGCCAGACGATAATTCTTAGTAATTATCTTTGAGTAGCGGACATTTGTAAAAATCTCCCTACAGAGATGCAAACAACATAAATAAGTTGTAACAAGCGTATAAAAATTTCGACGTAGCTCGATGAGAACGTATGGCTTAGTGGTCACAGCGCCTGGTCGGTTTTCAGGAGGCGCGGGTTCGAGTCCCGCTACGTTCAAATTTTCATACGTTTTCTAAATAAATATTTTTCTTTCCCAAGTGTGGAATAACACTTTAAAAATGTTTAAAAACACATATCCATGATGCTCGATGCATGAGCTCGATGAGAACGTATGGCTTAGTGGTCACAGCGCCTGGTCGGTTTTCAGGAGGCGCGGGTTCGAGTCCCGCTACGTTCAAATTTTCATACGTTTTCTAAATAAATATTTTTCTTTCCCAAGTGTGGAATAACACTTTAAAAATGTTTAAAAACACATATCCACCAACAATGGTCACCCAATCCTTATCATCCAGAGAATTTGGAATATTGTTCTTAAGATATATCCGTATCTTTTGTTTAGATACACGCGATATACCTACGATAAATCGTCGTGCTCCGATGACGGATTCCTATACAGATAGCCCGACGTTTTGACAAATCGAGGTCCCTTTTTTCAAGTTTAATTCTCTTGGGCCTGGTCTCGTCTGATATTTATCTGTTTTATGGAATATCGATACAATGACCAGCTTGGGAATGTTTTTATGGTATTCGTCATGTGGATATTTGGTTTGGTTGGGATATTCCTGGTTTTAGCTTATCTGATGATATTAGGGATAAAAAATTATAATATTGAAATCGTCGTGGCGAAGGGGCCCAAGCGTGCGGCTGTGCATGCAACGATTGTGTGTTTAGTTCATACTTAGAGGAATTAAATATTAAATATTTTCATTTAATAGCGCTGGTAATGGCGTAAACTGCGGCGTTGAGTTCCGCCACTCAACACGCAGTGCCTCGAGAGAACTGAAGTGTCTTAATAAGGAACGGAGAAAAGCAAAAATAAATATTGAATGTACTTTGGATTGACCATTAACGTTACTAGATCAACCAGAAAATTTGGCTCCTATAAATTTCTTGAAAAATGTTTATATTATATTCTTAGATATGAAATATAAAAGGGATTTTGAACAATACATTACATTCTTAATTACTTGCATTGAAAAACTGATCGATGTAGTGGAATTTTTAACTGACTTTCCTCCAACACAGATATGTGTGTGCGTGTGCGCGTGTGTGTGCGTGAGTGTGTGTGTGTGTGTATACGTATGTACATAAGTATATTATTAAACGAGTTCTAACGCGACCTCTTAACGGGCTAACGTTCTAAAGTTATTTACACAATTGATTTGGTATATTGTTTAAAATGTACTTAAGTGTTGAATGGAACAGATAGCAAATATACTTTACAAATTAGTCTTGCACAAGCATGTGACTAAACGCCTTAGATCATTGGTTCGATTCTCATTAGAGGAAATGAATTATTTTCATTTTCTAGCTATAATACAAGGTTACGAGGCAGAGCGCGGTATTCAACACGCAAAGCCTCCAGAATTCGGCGGTAAGTGTGGAACAAAATTGTCTCAATGGAAACGGCATTTCTCTTGACAGTGGATTCCTAGGTTCCCTATACTCTGTTATGTGTAGAATGCAACGTAAAATTAAAAAGACTTAGTCTTGCTATTCTATAAAACATGAAAATATGAACAGAACTGTAGCAATCCTTGTACGATATAGTTATATGTTCAGTTTTAAATTATTGTATTGATAATATATATTTTTTATCAGCGTCACGCTATATCCCGCATACAGCAGGATAGGCAGAGGGAACCTAATATTAAGACACTCCGTTACCCATTTTCCACCAAATTCTGACATTGCGTGTTGAGGAAATCATCATCACCAGAGCGAATAAAATGTTGCTTAATATATATAATATTATTTATATTCACATTAGCAAATATACAAAGGTAAACCTAATTTTTCCTCTGTACAAACACTACCTAAAACAATAATAACTCCATATACCCTACCCTACCCTACTCCCTAGGCCCTAATAACGTACAAAGCAATGATATTTCATTACGCCTATACAAAATGGACAGGCAGACGCCCTAATTCGATAAAATCTATCGAATTGCCGTACATAATATTATTTGCCCCATACCCTAATTGCTTCGAAATGCCGAAAAACATTAGCACACCCTCCATATTCGCACATACACCTATACATTATATTATAAGTATAATAATGAGGCCAGTCGTGGCACAGTGGCACGAAGTGTGACTGTAAAACCGACTGGTTGTGGGTTCGATCCCCACTCGAGGAGATGAAATATTTATTTAAATTTATATTTCCATTTCTTCGCTCTGGTGTAGAGGCAAAGCGCGACGTTGAGTTCTGCGGCACTCAACACGCAATGCCTCCAGAATTCGGCAGAAAGTGAGGAACGGAGTGTCTTAACATTAGCGTGAAGCTGATTTATTTTAATTTTATTTATAAATATAATAATCGAGTACGATGTTGAAGTCGGTCACTTGAAATATCACATTAAAATAAGAATCGACAGAGGAGAAAGGAGTGACTCGGCTCTCTCTCCTGTATCGGTTTTTTGTTTAATCTAATTATAATAGTCAAGTTTCGCGATGATATAATAATTAAAATTTTGTGTAATTCAGATTATTAGATTATTATATAGTTTATACAGCCTGATCAAATAAAAAAATAAATAATAAATGCGACTTACTTAATAAGTAAGACTTTTTTTATGTTCATGTAAATACTGTGTTTGAGTAGGCAGAGTTTGAATATCAAGTGACTTCAAAGAAAGTCGGAGAAAGAAGTGATGAGAACCTAGTTTTTTGTTATCCATAGCTTAGAATAATAACAAAGTGTCAAATTGATAAGAAACAATCAACAAAATTAAAGATGATTTGTTGATTGTTTTTTTTTTACATTTTTAAAGTGTTATTCAACATTTATCAAAGAAAAAATACTTTCTTCGCTCTTATGTCGAGACAAAGCGCGGCGTTGAGTTCTGCCACTCAACACGCAATGCCTCCAGAATTCGGCAGAAAGTGGGGAACGGAGTATCTTAACACTAGGCTCCCTCTGCCTACCCTACTGTATGCCGGATGCAGCGTGAAACTGATTTATGATTTTATTAGGCGCAAGTCCAATACCGTCGCGTTAAAATTTCTATGTTTTCTAAAAAGTATGAAACTAAATGTGGATGGTATTTTTTAAATTTCCTAATCGTAAGTGAAGTAGTTTTAAAATACTTGGAAATAGAAATTATTTATGAGTAATTCGAACAATAACTACTCACGCTCATTTGTTAATATTTTTTACGTACATTTTTTCTATGATTAATGTGGCTTTCATTTTAAATTCATAAATGGTGGTCGTTTGTGAGAATTTAAATTGTCCTACGAATATGATTCACTGAGTACTGATATCTTAGAAGCCTGACTGTCAACACGATGGTTGCGGGTTCAATCCCCACTTAAGGTAATAAATATATTGATTTAAATTATCATTGCTACACCGATCTGCTTATCCCGGTGCAGTGCGCCGAGATGAGCTGCGCCACTCAAAACTTTCTGCCCAATTTTCGAGACATTGAACACATAATGTCTCGGAAATTGGGTGTGGTGGAACTCAAGGCCGCGCTTTGTCTTTTAATCAGAACGAGGAGAATAATGGAGGAGAAGGGAGAAGAACGAGGGAAACCAGACGAGCGGGAATCGAATCCACAACCATCACGTTTACAGTCAGATCCTATGTCTATCATACGCCACGACGGCCTAAATTAGAATTTAACATAGTACTGAAATCATATGAGAAATAGCGACAGATGGCTACTATGCATACCAGCTGTGGAGCACTCTTTATGACCTATCTATACCTTTTATTATAATAATTAACAGAATATGTAATATAACTGCATTTTATTATTATGAATGTCTGTAAGGTTCTTCCCTCATAAATAAAATGTCATCCATGCATAATATAAATGGTTATAGAGACAAATAACCTCTTTCTTTTCCTTTTTAATATACTCTATAGTCCAAAAACACTTCATTTTTTTTCTATTAAAACTTGTTTTTGTAATACACCAATATTTTTTAAGTTACTCGCGTCGTGACTCAGTGGCATAGTCTCTTAATATAAACGTTACATTTATTTATGGGTTCGATTCACACTCTGGGAAGTTAATTATCATCATTTCTTTGCTCTGTTAACTAAACGACGTGCGGCGTTGAGTTCCGCCACACTACACGCAATGTCTCAAAATAAAGAGATGTGTGAAGAAGTATGTGAAGTAAACCAATTAAGTAACCCTTCATTCGTTATATATATTATACATCTAACCCTAATACACATTAACTTAACAATTTATATCTAAGTTTTAAAGTAATATTCAATATTACCATAAATTTTCAACATCATTACTTCTGTCAATTGTGTGGAATTCCTCGCCTTTGTCAATCTATTGGGGTAAAAAACAAAAGGAATTTTTTCGACCCTTTTTTTTGTTTTTTGTATGAACTATTCTCCAAAGGGAAAGGGGTTACTTGAGATCTCAAAGAGCTTCTTCTAAAGCGTATTGTAAAGTTTTTAGACCATCTTAAAGTTAATAGTAATTACTATTATTTTGATATGATGGACAATTCTATATTGTTCAGAAAAAAAAAATAATTTAATACGAGGCTATGGCATGAAGCTATTTGAATTTTTTTTATATTTTTTTATGCTATGCTAGCTAGCTTAGAATTTATATACATTTAATTATATGTTGAATATCAATAACAGATTATAATCACAATGCAATCGAATTTCAACTAACAGACCATTTGTTCTGATAGATCATGTATGCTACATCATCCTGATCTTCACCTTTTCCATGTTCACTAAATATATATAATAATTTCAATTCAATTATTTTGTAACGACATTTCAACATGCCAGTTAACCACAATAGGTAAATAAGAAGAATCATATTTACCTATAATTGTGACTACAAAACCGACTGGTTGTGGGTTCGATCCCCACGCGAGTAGATGAAATATTTACTTAAATTTATATTTCCATTTCTTCGCTCTGGTGTCGAGGTTAAGCGCGGCGTTGAGTTCTGCCACTCAACACGCAATGCCTCCAAAATTCGGCAGAAAGTGGGGAACGGAGTGTCTTAACATTAGGTTCCCTCTGCCTACCCTGCTGTGTGCGGGATACAGCGTGAAGCTAAAAAAAAAACATATTTACCTATTGAGATTAGCTTTACCTTGTCCTAAACCAATAAATATATAACAAAAACAAACACATTAAAGTTAATCCAAAAAGAAATCAGGCTAATACAATATATCAAACAACAAACGATCTACAAACTATTAAATAACATCCATTAACATCAATTTTGGCAGAAATGACCTATGACTGTGGAAATTTTCAAATGGTCCAAATTTGGCTAGGATAGTAGAAGACTCCTTCCAAGACTTATTAATAGTATAGTGTCCAAAAGTGATTATGTCACTAACGTATTGCATTATAGCCTTTCAGGGTACACATGAATGCCTATTTCTCTGTGATATTTATGACAAATGGTATACGCGATTGTTCCGTTGGTATCTGGATCTGGTCCAACTATCTAGTATTGAATTATTCTCTACACAGATACTTTGCTTTGATTAATTTTGGTTTTGTGTGTGTTTTGATGACTGATTTTTTCTTTTGATTATTTTATTGTGTGTTTTTGTTAGTATTGATTGATGATTATTTTTTTTATGGTTTTATAGAGAAAGAGAGGAAGAAAGGAATTTCGTTATATAAAATGTAAATCAACTCTTGAGATAGATAATGTATATATTTTTTTCTGAAAATTATATCAATAATGGAAGCAAAACGAAAAAAAAGGTTGCTTTTTCTCATATATTGGGTACGTTAGTGTTAAGACACTCCGCCCTATTTTCAAGACATTGTGTTCAGTAGCATAACTCAACGTTGTGTTTCACTTACAAGAGCAGGAGTGTTGAAAATAAATTAAATGTAATCACTACCTCGAGTGGGGATTGAACCCACAACCATCGTTTTCCTATCAGGCGCCGAATCCAATACGTCACAAGGCCTCTATCCTCTTCTAAAAACATGAGAATTTCAATCTAATACTAAAATAGATACTAGCAATAGAACCTTTTTATAAAGTACCCCGACAGCATCCTCCCAAAGAGGAAAACAAAATTATTTTCACTATATAAACGTACAAAAAATCTGTCCATACATTATTATTCCATGTTATAATTTATCGAACGAAGTGTAATTTACGCTCCAAATAAAGTGATGACTAAAGAATTTCCTTACAAAGCTACCTATTACGGGCTAAACGTGACATGTTTCAATTTTCTTAATGCCACCAGTTTTTCACATTTTGAATATTTGTAAGGAGGAAAAATATGAAATGTTGAATGATATTACGTTTATTTTTTCATTTTTAGAAAGGAAATTGAAAGCACCGAACTTTTCGAAATGTTTTTATAAATATCTACTGTTTATTTTATTGAGTGATTTGTAAGATTAATAATAATATTAAATTTCAAAATTTTAAGTCTAATAGTTTTGTTTTGTTAAAACTGAATATGTTCATGATAATCAAATCAAATACCATTTGAGGACATAATTATTTAACTAAGACATGTCCTTAGAACTAGGAAAATTTAAAAAGATTCTGTAGAACTGGGACATCAGAGAGAACCAACTGTCAAAACAATTGATTTCCTCGATTTAGACATTGCATATAGAGTGGCGTAACTCAACGCTGTATTTTATCGAACTAGTATTTTTTTAATATAAAATATATTTTGTTAATCACAATTCTCTTTTGCAGAAGATAGACGCGTACAACCACAGCGGGCCATCGTTTCAAACGTCAGCTGTCATCGCGCTCTGTTCCGTCGTTCTCATCATAGGAGTATTTATAGGGGCCATACTAATTTGGAAGTAAGTATTTTTTTAATATAAAGAATAATAATAATATTTTCATAAATATTTTAAATTTATCAATAATGTAAAATATAAATCAAATCAGCTTTACGCTGTATCCCGCATACAGCAGGGAAGACAGAGGGAACCTGGCGTTAAGACACTCCGTTCCCCACTTTACGCTGAATTTTTGGAGGCGTGCGTGTTTTGCGTGTTGAGTAGCGGAACTCAACGCCGAGCTTTTGCTAATAATACAATAATAATGTAGTTTCTATACATTAATATTAAGAAAATTTTGTGCACCTTTTTGAGAAAATGACGAAGCTGGAGGAGAAAGACATTTAGCACAATGCAAATAGCAAATGCATGAATAATGTTCAATTCCTAGCTCTGGTAACAAAACAAAGCGCCGCGTTGAATTCCGCCATTAGACAAGCAAAAACTGGACTCAGCCTAGAAAGAATATATGAAACATCCAAATTTCTGATTACAAAAATTTGGATCACTCCGAACCCAAACTCCAAATTACCCATCTTCAAACCATAAAATCCTTCCACCATCACCATCAAATTGTCACTAAATCACCAAGAAAATGGAAAGGAAGGGAACAAAACAATATTTTCACGAATTAGCGCCACCGATCTGGAGACAGGAGTGTATGTGACAGTTTAATCGTCGTTAAAACCGTCGTCACATACGTCTCGGCAAAGTTGATTAGAACTGTCACCTATTCGAGATTTAGTCTGGTTCTTAGCTGTAGTGTATAAGTAAGAAGCAAAAGGATATGTGGATTATCTTTTTTATTTTTAGGTATTTAAGAACTTGGCATAGGAGTATGATAGGTTGTGGGTTCGATTTCCCTTTGACGTAAAAAAAATACTCAAAACGCAACGTCTTCAGAATGCGGTGGAAAATAGGAAACGGAATGTTATTACACTAGGTATCAAGATTATCTCTGCCCACCCAGTTATATGCCGGAGATAAAAAAAAGAAAAAGAAAACAAATGTATTAGTGATGCAAAAACACTCAGTATTTTTTTAACTTCTTGTGTTTATATGTATTTGATCATTTATATAAATACAGTAAAATAAATCAGGCCGTTGTGGCCTAGCATCACATCTGTAGTATTTCTGAGGCATATTATTAATAAAAGAATTTAATTAAGATATTAATAGGTAAAATGCCAATTTAAAATATATTTTTTTATATAAAAAAAACGCTTCCTCTTTTGACTTAATTTAAGAAGATTAAATAAAACATGTCACAACACTCTACGGACAACTCGACGTCATCAGATTTAAGCCTTAACAAGACCAAAAATGTAATTTTATTTATATATTTAATTTAAGCTGTCAGAATTTTTAATTTAATAATAAATTTATAATATATAGATTATATAGAAAAGTAGTTATCTCTGGCAAGTTACGTGGATTTTAATACGTTTAATGAACGATCTTCTGAATGTTTTTCGCATTTACGTAGTAATTTAGAGAAATCTTCTCTTAGTTCCCCTTGAGTCTCTAACCTAACTAAGGGTATAAAATTACAAATTAGTATATAGAATTGATTCAATTTTAAGGTCTTATAGCTAAGACCAATGGCATTTTTATTCACTAATCACATATATGTCAAAACTCATAAAAATATAAATGTATAATTGAGGCTTTCCTAACTCACTGTAACGAGATAGTTATAGGTTCAATCACCACTAAACGTGATTAAAAATAAGAAATCCAATATTTACAAAAAACTGAAAAATTATCAAATGTAAAATCGACAGGTTGTGGGTTCGATCCCCACTCGAGGAAGTGAAATATTTATTTACATTATACATATTTTCATTTCTTCGCTCTGGAGTCAAGGCAACGCGCGGCGCTGAGTTCCGCCACTCAACACGCAATGCCTCCAGAACTCGGCGGAAAATGGGGAACGGAGTGTCTTAACACTAGGTTCCCTCTGCCTACCCAGCTGTGTGCGGGATACAGCGTGAAGCTGATATCAAAATCTATCTATTCGTCCTACAGCTTTCGTATATAAAATTCAATTCGCATTTCGCTATTTTTTCTCACATTTTATTAATAAAATGTAAAAGTGAACGACGTGGGTCAAACCAAACAAACATTCTAACGTTACGTCAGTCACAATCGGGAATAACGCCCACACCTCACGTGCTTACATACAGCTATAGAATAAAACGACAGAGTGAAATTTTCATACGATTTATATTTAGTTTTATTGTACTGTATAAATAAAACACGAGCTTTGGCCTATACTTAGTTGTAGCTGTGACTTTGTTTCTTTATTTTTTTTTTCAGCTTCACGCTGTATCTCGCATTTAGCAGGGTAGGTAGAGGGAACCTAGGAACCCCTCGAAATCTGGAGGTATTACGTGTTGGGTGGTTTCGTTACCTGAATTCCCTGAAGCGAGGATAGAACCCACAACCTGTCGCGTTGACAATCCCACACTGCGCCACGACTGGCTTCAATTTTTTTTATCTTTACATTTATAGTAGGCTCTTCATACGGATTCGCCCACATTTCGAGTGCCTGAGGTACCTCTGTCTGGTAAAATAGTTTACATCACGATTAGTTAAATGTATTATAATATATATAAAGCCTTTCTTAATAAATGGACTACCAAATAAAAATATTTTTTCAACCATAGCAGTACGAACAAGTAGTATATAAGATTGTGCTATTACGGTTCTCAGCTAACAAGATATTATATTTTATTCCCAAAGCAATTATTGTAGGAAAATGATAAAGCCTAACTTACTTAGCTAGATTCTCATTATTTAAAAAAAAACCAAATAAATAAGTTTCTAAGTATATTTGTTAAAAAATCACTATCAATAGAATTTTAAATGCAAAAATATTATATTTCTTATAAATAAAATGTATATAAAAAAAAGAATAAGCATATACTTAATTTTTAATTTTAAATTATAATAAAAAAAAAATACACAACAAGAAAATCGAACCTCACACCTCCATTCCAACACCACAAAGCGGTGTTAAAATCCAAAGCTAATCTAATAAAATCACTTACCGTATAACGAGCCGTTAAAGTCAGTAACTACAGTGAACAATGTAAGTCGTAAATTTCTATGTTTACCTATTGCTAGTACGGCCTTACCGTCACTAAATCTAACCGAAGATATTGTAATATTGTTTAAAGGTTAGTACAGACGTTGTAGAGATGATTTGTAAACTATTTCTTTTAAAGAGAGATCTCTCGCTATTCTTTTTCACTTTTTTTAAGATTAGAAATGTGATTTGTAATTGAAAATTACTTTGATGTAAATAAATCAGCTTTATGCTGTATCTCGCACACAGTAGAGAAGGCAGAGGGAACCTAGTGTTAAGATACTCCGTTCCCCCATTTTCCGCCAAATTCTGGAGACATTGCATTTTGAGTGGCGGAACACAACGCCGGGTTATGCCTCGACACCAGAGCGAAGAAATGGAAATATAAATTTAAATAAATATTTCATCTCTTCGCGTGGGGATCGAAGCCATAACCAGTCGATTTTACAGTAACACTTCGCGCTCCTGCGCCACGACTGGCCTTAAGTACCTTGAAGTATTTTTTTGTTGTAATACCTCTTGTGTGTGTTGTTTACATTTTTTTTTATTTTTGCAAATAACAGGTTAGACAACGGGAACCTAATGTTAAGACATTTATTTCCTTTCTTTTTGAGACATTGTGTATTGAGTGATAGAACTTAACGCCGCGCTGTTGCGAATAGAATTTTACTTTTGATGGATGGATGGATAGATTTTGAAATATTTTTTTTTATATTGATTTTCATATTTTTAATTACCCGGAGTGGTAAATGATGAGAATTGAACCTCTATTTTATATTGTTATATATTTTTTGATATCAGATTTATATTTTTTATATTGCTACCAGAGAGAGGGAATTTAAATAACTTATTTCTTGTCTTGTTACCAGAAACGATAACAAAAATAATTCATTTGCTTCTATATACTCGAGGGAGTGATATTTAACGATGGCTGTGGGACCAATCCCCATTCGAAAAATTATTTTATTTATATTATATTTATTTCCCCTATGGCGAGCCCGGCATTGACTTCCGCGATATTGGACAAAGAAATATACAGTCTAATTGATAACATCCTCTTTTTTAAGTCGGTTAAAAATTAAAAATAAGAGAATCCCTTAGCATTTTGTTCTCGCGTCCTAACCTGCTATATCCGGAAAAAAACTGTAAATTTAGAAAATTCTATATCTATCTAATATTAGAAACATAGTTAAATATTAAATGTAAATTTTAACTTTACAACAAAAAAGCCTTTATTTTATACATAAAAAACTAAAAAGGCAGGTTGTGGACCTTTCGTTTTTTCTGAGAAATTCGTAATTAAAATGCTTTGTGATACCCCCAGAGCGATGTCAGTTAGCATTAAGAAATTCAATTTAAATTTTGGAGGGCAGTTTTTTTTACATTTTTAGAGTAATTTACTCGTTTGAACTTTGTTGTTGTACTTATAACAAAATATATATATTTAAAAATTTATTTAGGTAGTATAATAAGATATATAAAATTTGATTGATACCTATAGGTACATAAATGTATAGTGGATTCAAATCGCTTTCAGGAGTTTTTTTTATTTGTAATGTACCTTGGTGTTGTCAATACTAAAAAAAATATATCTCTGTGGAATAACTAGGTGTGGCAGGACTAAGTTCCCTCTGTCCACCCTCGGAAAAAGTGTTATTTCTGCTTTGTTTCTGTCTTTTCTGGATCTTCCAATATAATATTAGAGTACTTACTTAATACTAACTAGAGTAGGTTCTTTCCGTTCCCAAATTAAAAAATAAATATTTCATATACTCGAGTGGAAATCGAACCCACAACCTATCACGTTTACAATCACACACATATAACACTGCCTTCTAACTGACTTCTAATTTATATAAGTCACTCCTCATATCACTTAAAAAGTCTATACCAAAAACATTTTTTTCAAATCTAATATCTACAAAAATCAATTATGTATGTACGTACGTCCTTAGAATAATAAACTATTTTAGAACAATATGGCAACATGCCGCGTGCGTTTATTATTCATAAATCATCTGAATGTCAATATGTAAACAGAAATATCGTACGCTTCCTCTCGGTCTTTTCTATAATGGAAAGAATAATAATCTTAACAGGACATTAGGTTTAATGAACTTTATTTAATTATAAGTAAGTATATGATGAGGTTGTGGGTTCAATTTTCGCTTGGTGGAATGAAATATTTATTATTTTCTTTTACTTGCTTTGGTAACGAGACAAAGTACGGCGTTAAGTTCTGTTACTTAACACGCAAAATCTTGAGAATTCGGCAGAAAGTGGATAACGAAAGTGTCTTAATGGGAACGGAGCGTCTTAATATTAATCCCAGGTTCTTTCTGCCTACCCCGCTAAATAAGAGATACAGCGTAGAACTAAAAAGATATATGAAAGTAACGAGGACCAAACTACAAGAGAGACCTACACGTATAATAAACGATACGAAACGTACAAATGATATCATAATGTAATTTATATAATCAAGTTACCTAACGGCGGCGTTGAATTCCGTCACTAAACACGCAATGCCTCCAAAACTCAGAGGCAACTGGGGAACGGAGTGTCTTAACACTAGGTTCCCTCTGCCTATCCTGCTCTGTGCGGGACACAGTATGAAGCTGAAAGAAAGAAAAGTTACCTAACGAATGTAAACAATACAATAATTGATTTAGACATCACAATATGTTTGGATTTCTAAACTATTTTTCAATTTCCATTAAAAAAAACCTTAGGAAAAGTCCTTCTATAGGTACACCTGTTACCTAAGATTTAAAAAAAAGAACGTCGTCGTATTTGAATAGTACTTAGAATAACGCTTCGCCAACGACGGCGGTTATTATTTTCGCTGTAACATTTTCTCATTCGCGACTACATATTTACCTTTCGTACCGGAAAATATGAACTTTTGTAAAAATATGCTTGTATCTATCTATCTATCTATGTTTTATCTTTTTTTTCCACTTTCAACTAATGCATGTTCTATTTGTTGAACGTGGAAATGGTTGAAATTGTTTTTAAGTTGGATGCTTATTAAAATTTGTTTCTACTCTAATGATGAGGCCAGTCGTGGCGCAGCGGCACGAAGTGTGACTGTAAAATCGAGTGGTTGTGGGTTCGATCCCCATTCGAGGAGATGAAATATTTACTTAAATTTATATTTCCATTTCTTTGCTCTGGTGTCGAGGCTAAGCTCGGCGTTGAGTTCTGCCACTCAACACGCAATGCCTCCAGAATTCGGTGGGGGGTGGGGAACGGAGTGTCTTAACACTGGGTTCCCTCTGCCTACTCTGCTGAGTTCAAATTCATACCATATAAACATCGTATATGTCTATAATATACTTACTGATATTTATCAATATTTACTTACCTTTTCTTAATTCACATCACAATTATCAGTCATTTAAAGTATCAGATTTTCTATCACCTCACATTAGTTAAATTTTGAAATAGAAACTATTATCCTATCCTACTATCTATACCTATTATAAACTTGCCTTTACTCGTAGTGTTATATAACATATTCTTAGACTCCTAATGTAATGTATAACCGCAGTCACAGCGAATTACATCATAATGAATGTTAAAGCCTATAACTTATCTAACTACCCCGATAAATAAACTACCCAATAAAAAAGGAATATTTCAATTGGAACCTGTAGTTTCTGAGATTATAGCATCCGATCATACAAACTTTGTAATATTAGCTTATGTTTGTGATATAGTTACTATAGAAGTTGACAGAAATATTGCACCCAGTGAGCTTTGAACCCATAATTACCAAATCAACAAACAAAAACTCACAACTGTACCAAAACGAAACCACAAAGACAGCCTATTTTATTATATTTTCCTACAAAACCCCGAATAATAAATAAAATTTCATATAAGCCAGTATTATTTAAATCAAAAACATGTGGCCAACAAAACAAAATTTATAACAAGTATTCACAGCGTATATCAAAAAATTTTTTTGTATCATTTCAATGCGTGACTAATTATGCCAAATTTATACAGCGTATGGCTCGTTTGCGATTGGCCACGGACGTGACGGCCGACCAATAAAATTGTAGGGCGGTCCACTCTTGCGCAGAACTTCGCGATATTTGAATATAATAATCATATTATAGGAAGGCCTTCGTGGGGTTCGGGCACTAGCGTGTGATTGTTAACGCGATGGTTGTGGGTTTGATTATAATTTGGAATGTGAAATATTTAGGTATTTTCTAGGTAAATTTCGGCGTTGAATTTCTCCTCTCAACCTGCAATGCCTCCAGAATATTGAAATTAGAAAGGGAGAAAAAAATAATATATAAATTAAAATACCATATCAGACGATTTAAATTGATATGAAAACATAATCATTTTCATTTATACTTAGTGGTATTTGTGCTTATACCTATTACAGAATCGATATCGTCAACCGGATGCGTTGCTTGATACTTGTATCAGATACATTTGAACGTGAATAAGCCGGAAGTACCGAATTATGTTTTAACTTTTGGAAGATATATTTTAAAACTTTAATAAGCGAATTAAGCACGCCGTTTAGTTCCGCCGCTCAACCCGCAATGCCTCCAGAATTCGGTGAAAAGTGGGGAACGGAAGTGTTTTAATGGTAACGGAGTGTCTTAACATTAGGTGCCTAGGTCCTCTCTGCCTACTCTGATATAGCTAAAAAAATACGTTATTTACTAACAAAAACTAATAATACTTTTGAACGTGCAAAGCTTATTTTCAATTAAACCACGATCGTTATCAACTATTCCCAACTTTCATGAAAGATTGAACAGAACCACACCTCAACAGAGCAGCCCTCAACAACACTCAGCCTGCACTTGAACCCCCTTTGCTGGGGGTCCAAACAATGGACTATTTACAGACGCCTTTGTCTTAACTTTGAGTGGTCCAACCCAAGAACTAAGAAAGACTGCAGTAAATTCTATTTTGCTTTCCTTTTTTCAAAGTCCGAACCAGATTTTCAATGGATTCCAGTCCTGATTGAAGTTGCCAAATTTTGTTTGTTTTCTTAATTTTTGGTAATTGAGCAAGAAAACCAAAGGGTGGTTTAGCTAATTAATAGACTTAGGTCCTTTGGACTTATTAGTTTTATTGAGTTGGTAATTTCAAACTTGGTTTTACAGAACATGAATAATAATTTGGAATATACTTATTTACTCTGATTTTTATTATATGAATTTAGTTTTTAATTTGTTCTTCTCGAAACGGAAAGGGTCAAGTTAGTGAGTATGCATACAATCTTAACTATATTATATACTTAAACTATTAATCCTCAAAATTTTAGTTTTGCTAAAATAATGTAGGTCTGGGGGCCCTGAGTCTATTATGAAATGAATAAATAAAAACTTATTTTTAAAATTAATATTTTATATCTTAAGTATTTCCTGTACTTTAAGGCAACGTAAAAAATTTACGTGGGGTATTCCCCACAATCCGTACAGAGGAAATGCCTTCCGAGTACCAGAACACACACCACGCTTTCTTAAACAAGGAAACGTGTTAAAAAGTGCCGGATTGTGAACAATAGTTACAGATTTGATTTCTACTTACGCAACAACAACACCTTCAAAATACAAATGAAAGTGGGGCACGGCAGTGTCATAATGGTAAACGGAGTGTCTTACCACCAGATTCACTCGATAAAATAGGAATTACAACATAAAAATATCGAAACAAATTCATAATAAACATTCGATGCGTGAAATTTTATACAAGAACCTATAATCAAATCGGACCCCTCAAGCTTAAACCGTATATCATGCATATATCGTATAACGTCTTTATTAAGCTCCATTGTTTCTCTCATTATGGTTACCAATTGTGAAAGAAACAACCGATAATGCTAAATTAGTTCTTATTCTATACCAACAAAGTCTAAAATAGCTTAATGTCTTAGATCTCGATAGTCATACCTCGAATGTCTTATTTTCAATCAATAATATTTCGTATTAAAATGTCTTAAGGTTGGTTTTTTATTGTATTTTTTATGTTTTAGTAACATCTATATATTTATTTCTACTATCAGCACTCTACATACAATAACAGATTTGCATTATATCTCAATTCGTCTGTTGCTTAATTTGAATAGTATTTTACGCATGAGTTCGACTTAACTATTGTTTTGTATATTAGAAACCGTTCACTTTCGGTTATTGTTAACGGATGTACGGATTATAATCAAAAGATTGTGTAAATTTCCGTTCCCCAATTTCCGTTTAATTCTTAGGGAGTTGGGTGTTGAGTGGGGGAACCAGAGCGAGGAGATTAAAATATATGTCATTCCCCGAGTGGGAATCAAACCCGTAACCGACGCATTTACAGTCACAACACGGTTGTGTCCATGCTCCCCTACAGCCCCAATAGCGGGGAACAGAAATGTCTTGAGAACAAACTTCTGCCTATCCTGTTATGTGTGAGATGCAACATAAAACTAAAAAAAATATTGATTGTATTATACTTATATGGTGTCGTACTTTACCGTGAGGCACAACATAATGTCTAGTTGTCAATGTGACGGTTGTGAGTTCGAGTCCCACTCGGGGGTTAATTATATTTATATTATCGTCGTTTCTTCGGTCTGGTAACCAAATAGCTATGGATATGCATGCTGATTACTCTATATGTAAAAAAAAATCAGCTTCACACAGCAAGGTAGGCAGAGGGAACCTAGTGTTAAGACACTCCGTTCCCCACTTTCTTCGAATTCCGGAGGCATTGCGTACTGAGGGCGGAACTCAACGCCTCGCTTTGCCTCAACACCTGGAAATATAAATTTAAATAAATATTTCATATCCTCGAGTGGGGATCGAACTCACAACAAGTCGATTTTACAGTCACACTTTGTACCTCTGCGCCACGACTGGCCTCAGCCTGTCATTCTATATGTAAACTACGATAATATACTTACAAACATACATTAAACCTCTAAATAAACGAAACGTTGAACATTATTTACTTATATTAATTATCAATTTTAAATAAGTATTACACTTTGAATGGATTTCAATTAACGTAGAACAAATAACAGTAAAAATTAATTGTTATTATACACAATACTGTATTATTTATTTATTTTAATTACTGACGTGAAAAAGCGAGTTACACGAACTATATAAACAGATTACAATGTGTGCTTTTGCTGACCCTACCCTTAATTAATCTGTTTTTTATTGAATTTTACGGTTAATCAATGTTTTGAGGCCATTCGTGGCGTAGGTGATACTGAAAACGCGACAGGTTGTGGATTCGATTTCCACTTGAAGAAAAGATTTTTTTTTAATTTTTATTTTCTTCGCTCTGGTAACGAGGCAAAGCACGACGTTGAGATGCAAGTAAAACAAAAAAATCTGTGTTTATTATTAAAATTAATTGTTTTTTTTAAGCTATTTTTGGCTTCACGTTGTATCACGCACATAGTAAGGTGGCTTAGGTAGGTAGGGTGGGTAGGTGTGTTGAGTGACGAACTCAATGTTGTCCTTTGCCCCGTCGCCATAGCGAGAAAATTCAAATATTAAAAATTCATTTTCTCAAGTGAAAATCAAACTTGCAATCGTTGCTGCCCTTACAATCGCATTCTTGTGCCATTGCGCCACGAATGGCCTCATAAGACTCATGAGGCCTAACAGCAATAAATCCTAGCACAACACAAAAAAAAAATTAAAAATGATTTCTTCTTCAAACAAATACAAGTACTCGTACAAACCAATCTTCAATACCCCAAAAGCACCAGATTTCCTTGTAATTATTGTCTCAAAGCTATCCGTTGAAAGCTTCCCAAACTTCATGATTAAGTGTGACATTGTCGGTCCATAAATTATAAGATATAACCCATTTATCTAAACTCCATTTGTATTATGTAATTACATACAAACAGATCCTATGTATATATATATATATATGTTATCAGTACAAATGACAGGTTTCAGACTCAATTTAAATTATAGTGTGATTTTGACAGTTTTAATTAAGTATAATGGAGGACTGGAGGAGTTTATTAAGGCTGCGTTGGGGAATCTCGAACGTTTTCTAAGGCAGCTCAAAACTAAAATATTTTTGAATTGCTGAAGGAATACAGTGTCTTAACACTCTCTTTTGTTCTCTTTTGTCTACTCTGATTTATGCGGTGTACGTGTGGGAGAGAGATGATTAGATATGTAGTGTTTAGAGGCCGTCGTAGCACAGTTTTTAGCTTTGTGTTTGTATCCACTGCAATGTTTAATATTTTCGTTTTCTCGCTGTGGAAACGAAGCAAAATGCGGCGTTGAATTCCACTACCCACGAAATGGTTCAAGAATTTGCTGGAAATTTGAAATTGGAAGTTTCTTAATGGAGAGCGGAGTTTCTAGCACTAAGTTCCCTCTGCCTGTCATGTTATACACGGTATGCGTGTGAAGTTAAAAAAAACCAGATATTCACATTTTTATAGAATTTTTAAAATAATAATCTTTATCATCTGGAGAGCAACCAAAAAATATATATTTAAATAAAATCCTCACAAAAAAAAACATAATTTATAAACAATTTTTGTGAACACACAGGATTCTGTTACGTTACATTCAGAATTTTCGCCCCCAGAAGTAGGAACCGGGAAACTTATAACTTCTGCATGCCAATTCGGAAACTTTACAGACACTAACTTTGGCATAATGGACTTCTCGATGTTCACACTCTAACTATACTATAGTATAATATATCGGAGTACCAACTTATAAATATGCAACTGAAAAGTTCGGAATATTATACAACTTTAACGCGATTAAACTGAAGTTAAAAAGTTGTATAGAGAATTTTTGTGTCTTTTTTTTCGGTGTGTTTCAAATACCTTATTACGGTATAGTTGAGTTGTTTTGTAAGTTTGCAAGCGATGATTGTGGGTTCGAATCTCAATTGAATGTTTTTTTCTGATCTATTTTAAATTATAATACAATGCCCCAATGGGCCATCTTGTAGTGGGACGGCGTCTAACTGGTTCGATTATGATTTAGGGGGAAAATATTTTTGTTTCCAAGCTCTTATGTTTTCTATTTTTTATCTTCCCCTTTATCGTGTACTCCACTGTTCATATAAACTCTACTTCTCATTGTATGGCGGTTCTATAGAAATGCCACGCTTCATCTTGAAGCGAGCGAGGAAATGGAATTAATACATTCCCCTGAATTAGACTCGAACCCATAACTATCGTGTTTTCAGTTAGTCTCTGCCACTGCACCACGACAATTTGAAAATTACAAAGACTAAAAATAACATTTTTGTAGAACAAAAAATAACTATGAAGTGATTTTCTTAAACTATTATTTATTTCTAAATTTTTTTATTTTTTTTAACCTGAACTACAGTCCAAAAATTGGTACGGAACCCTCGGTGAGAGAATTCGACTCGCACTTAATTGGGTTTTTTTATAATAAGTATGTAAAGTTCCAAAGTTAATCCGACTTTTCAAAGTCGGTCAAAATGACGTTCAAAGTTTCCGTTACAAACTAAATATAGATAGATAAAGTACATATATAGATAAATAGATACAACCGAAGCTAATAAAAGCATGTTTAAAAATATATACATATATTTAAAAGCAATAAAGACTTAACAATGTTAAATTGTTCATTAAGACAAGTGAAGTAAAGGCTAAAAGTTTAAACTTTATTTCCGGTGTTTATTCGTTTTATCTAGATTCTACAAGTCTTCTACTAGTCCTCAAGCTAACCTAGGTCGAGCAGTCTAATTCAAGCAGTCACCTTAAAAGGATTGTTGCCCTAGATTATTTTTTACACTATGAAAAAAAAGGAGGCTAGGCACAAAGTATGACTGTTAAACCGACTGGTTGTGGATTCGATCCCCAATCGAGGAGATGAATTATTTACTTAAATTTATATTTCCATTTCTTCTGATGTCGAGGACAAGCGCGGCGTTGATTTCGGCAGAAATTGGGGAACGGAGTATCTTAACACTAGGTTCCCTCTGCCTACCATGCAGTGTGCGGGATATAGCGTGAAGCTGCTGCAGCTGAAGAAAAAAAAGATATGAGGTTGTCATGACGCGGTAAAACAGCATCGGTATATAAACGCCACGGTTTTGACTTTGATTCCCAGGAGGTAATAAATATCATATATTTTAATTTTCCTTGTATATCAGAACAAGGAAAATTAAAATATATCAGTCAAAGCGATCAGAGAAGGTGTACACCTTCTCTTGAAACATTGGATGCAAAGTTGTGAAACTCAACGCCGCCTTACCCCGACGGGAATATTACGGGGTAGTTTTTATAGAAACCAATATAAAACACGTTTTTTCACTATTCGAACGAGAGACGTCGTCAATCCTCGATAACGCTCAGGCCATTTGCGAGTACCATACATTACGTTAACTTGAACTTATAGTTTTTTCCTTAGAATTTAGATGTCAATAAATTGTAAAAATGTTGATTTATTTAAAGACTAACTGCTACGTTGGCTTCCGCTACAGTCTCATAACAAATTGGACAGACGGTTGAAAATGGAATGTCTTAACGTTAGGTGCCCTCTGCCTACCTTATCGTATTTGAGATACAACGTGAACGTATAAAAAAAATCGGCCACCTAATGAAAATTATTTAGAATTTTTTTTAATAACATATACTAAAAAGGCATTTAATGCAAAATCACAATATTTATTGTAAAGAAAACCAATTTTTAAACTAAAGAATTTCTGATTGAAATTGAATCTATATCCATTAAAACCTGAACAATATATGATTTCGGTCACTACAGAAATCATATATAATATTCACTACAACAATTTATATACAATTTTACTGCTAAATAATATATTTTTGCTCTGCTGGGTACCTTGCATTTGATAGGCATGTCAAGCACACGTGCCAACTTTTTTGGTATGCGATATAGGAATGAGTTTATTATGACCATATTTTATATAATATAATACAGATAATAATTTAAAATTGGAAATTTTTGGAGAGTAGCTTCCAAAGGAGCGTCTATTTTCGCGGCGGTATATCGGGTGACCTGTACGCTCCTATGCTAGCTTTTTCCATAAAAAAGTGAAGTGATGCATCCAAAATTCGGCGGAAAGCGGGGAAAAAGAAGTGTCGTAATGGAAACGGAGTATCTAAACATTAGTTTCCAGGTTCTCTAAGCCTACCCTTATACGTGTGATCTTAAAAAAAGGATTTAATTTCGTATGATATAATATAATCCTAAGGTACCTCAGAAGCCTAGATACACTTATAGGTATTATGACTGTAGAGTTGGTAATTACGCAGAAATATTCTCGAAATTAACTATGAACAATTATTTATATAAGATAAATTATACATAAAAAAACATTTAAAAAGTAATTTTAACAACTTATTCAACTACTCACAAACAATTGCACATAAAATATACGCTGAACTTCAAAATTATATATAAATAGTTCAATTTATTTTTTATTTTATGAATATAAATAACTAAGACGTCCAAAATACTAAAATACAAAAAAAAATAGTGATTTGTCACTATTTTATCTCTATTTATCACAAGGCAAAAATCACTTAAGACTACAACATCTTACACCCCTATCCACACGGGACAGTAGTTCGTGACACAAAATTAAATTTTACTTACGAAATGAGCCCAAATAATCAAATAAGGCTTTGAGGCCGATCCCGTATCCTATCCCAACAATTATAGTACCCGGATATGAATTTTAATTGAAACACGATATAATAATTAAACGTACAGGCCAGCCTTGATTAATATATTCTTAGTATCAGATCAGATAGGTATAATATGATATAGGAGTATTTTTAGTCTTTTTCAGAGATTTTAATTAAAGTTTTAATGGTTGATGCTATTGTGATACAATATATGAAGCATGAAGGCTATGGATTCGATTTTCACTTGATTATTTTTGTTTCACTGTTCTAAGAAAGAAATAAGTTTAATAATTTAACTAAAGCGAAAACATTTAAATAACTTTAAACAAGGACGGGAACCCGTACATAAATTCAGATAGACAATACCAGCATCACGATACTGTAATGTAATCTTCTCGAAACCGAACGAGACTTTACACCGCCTTCTTGTAACTTAAATATATGGCTTTTGATACGATTCGTGCTGACAATTAATTGTTTAGAAGGAAAATCTCTTTATTATATTAAATTTTGTTTTTTTTGTAGCTTTACGTTTTTCAGTTTCACGCTGTATCCCGCACACTGCAGGATAGGCAGAGGGAACCTAGTGTTAAGACACTCCGTTCCCCACTTTCTGCCGAATTCGTGGAGGCGTGTTGAGTGGCAGAGCTCAACGCCGCGCTTGTCCTCGACATCTGATGTCGAGGAATGGAAATATAAATGCGAAAGAAATGCGAAGAAATGGAAATATAAATTTAAGTAAATATTACATCTCCTCGAGTGAGGATCGAACCCACAACCAGTCGGTTTTACAGTCACACTTTGTGCCCCTGCGCCACGACTGGCCTCAGTATAATTATATATTATTACAAAAAAAACTACTACTGCATACCTAAAACTGAACTAGTCGAGAACTTATGAATAATCCACTCTGTTTCCCACTTTCCGACCAATGTTCAATTGCACGCTGAATGGCGGAACTCAACACCGCGTCTTGTCCAGCCCGATTCGGAAAATACATTATTCATTCAAGAGAGGTTAAAACCCAAAGCAATCGTAGCCATAATGGCCTCGAATATACCTACTTTTCTTAAACGCAAAATAAATGACCCAAAACATAATTCCGTTACAAAATCAACCAAATGTAAAATAAACAACAAGTGAACAAGACGCAAAATCGACGTCGACACTTCATTTTGTCGATACCACCACATATCAGGTTTCTCGATATTTAGTGACTCGATAATAATTAGTGGCGCGTCACTAATCGCTCGGACAAGTTATGAGATTGATTGGCGTATTTCTTTACAGTTAGTGATGTCTTATGGGATAATGAGCTATGACGTATGACGTGTCGATGATAAATCACATGGGGTTTTTAACACTTTTTTTCTACTGCAGCACCAATTAAAATATAAAATTTCTTTGTAGGTGGTATTTGTGTGAAAATTTACGCTTCAGAGTAGATCTTCGATTTTTTTTTGAAAATAATATTTTTTTTAATGTGGAACTTGATGCTTTATTTTAAAACGTTTTTTATAATATTTCCTTTCGGTATTAATGCAGGCAAAATACATAGATATTTTAAACATTTTTAAAGTGTTATTCCACACTTAGGGAAGAAAAATATTTATTTAGAAAATGTATAAAAATTTTAACGTAGCGGTATTAAGTCGGTTTCCTGGAGGCGCGGGTTCGAGTATCGCTACGTTCAAATTTTTATACGTTTTCTAAATAAGTAAAATACATATTTGTTTTTTTTAACTTCACGCTGTATCCATAGCAGTCTAGGCAGTGGAAACCTGGAAACCTAGAGTTAAGACTAAAAAAATTTAGTCAGCTTCACACTGTATCTCGTATACAGTAGAGTAGGCAGCGGGAACAAAATACTCCGATCCCCACTATTCAACATGGAGATCTTCCACACAACCGTCACACCCTTCACAGTCACACCCTTGTACTCGTTCACACGACAGCCTCAAAAAAAAATATAATATAATGTTTATTCAAATAATATTTAATTTTAAGATATTTAAAAGCAGATAACGGAATATACATATATATTTCATTTTTGTCCTACTCTTGAACAGTTCAGAAAAAAAACTAAGAAATTAAATTAAATACCATTCCCATCACCAGGAAACATGGTGTTCCACTATTGCGAGATTTTGTAGGAACTTCTATATTCTTTCAAAAAGCGCTTCTCCACCTTAAAGACCAGCAATGCACTTGCAGTGGGTGGCGGTGATTACCTACCACCAGGTCACTTAAACGCTTGTTCGCTTTTGTTTTCCCAAAAAAAAACCACAATTGCTATGTTTATATTGTAAAAATCGTATAATTATATGAAATGCGATGTACAGTTATAATTACTAGGCGGGGTCTTCTCCAGTTTATATATTTCCATACAGATATTTATTTCCTTCAAGGCATTATTTAAATTATAATTTAAAAAAGAATAATAATTTTAATTACGTAGTTCAACGCCGTATTAAATTTATCTAAATAAAGTATTTTAACACTGAATTGATCTGTCGTGGCGCAGGGGAACAAGCATGCGTTGTGAACTCGAAAGGTTTTGGGCTCATGAGTTCGATTTCCACTCGGAGAACAGAAATATTTAACATTTTGATTCCTTCGCTTTGGTCTCCAGAATTCAGTGGAAATTTTGAAACGGAATGTATTATCACTAGCTTTCCTCTACTGCTGCTATTTGTGAGATTTAATATGAAGCTAGAAAAAAAAGAAAATAACAATATATCACCACTCCTATCTCCATCTTAAGATATCACATAACCCATTTAACTATCAACACAAAATACATTTTTAAAATATAACGTTTGATCGAAGATAAACATAATTACACAAATTATTCTAATATTTTTTAAGAAAATAAAATCGATATCTAAAGAAAATATTTATGAAAATATAATTTATCGATATTTAAATTCGAGACAAGTTACTTGATTTATATTATTGATTTTGTCGACAACCTACGTGCGGCCGAAGAAATTATTTTTTATCTAAGAAAAGAAAGAGAAATGAGACTTTAATTATAAGCTCATAAAGTTCAATTTCTATTAAACTTTGGAAGTTATAAAATGAGAACTTATCTTGAAAAATTAGATAATAGATACGTATCTTCCGTATATGGTCAAAGTGAGATTAATAAGGAATGACTAAATGTTTGAATGGACATTCCATTATACTGCAGGTGTGTATCACATATAGTACCTATAAGAGATATAATCAGGTATTATAGTGTACATTTTATTATAAAAATTAAATTATTTTAATTTATATTTTCAATTCTTCGCTCTGGTGGCAAAACAAAGCGCGGCGTTTAGTTCCGCCCGGCAACACGGAATACCTCTAGAATTCGGCGGAAAATAAAAAAAATCACTCTACCATAATAATTTTATTTCGGCGGAAAATAAAAAAAATCACTCTACCATAATAATTTTATTTATTTATTTATATCCTGTTGTCTATATATAGATACGTATATATATAAAAGTACTTAATTACTGACAGACAACGCACAGACGAAACTAAGTACTAAACATAGAAAGATGAAATTTGACTAGTAAGTACGTTGAGGAGTGTAGGGAAACACTAAAAGAGAATTTCTTAAAATTCTATCAAAAAGGGGAAAAATCAAGATTTTTCAATTTTCATATTAAAGTCAACACGAACGAATATACGGGCAACTACTAGTTAAGACAAAATCTCAAGCGCGATTTCTATACACAACAAAACCTTTTCACATCATCTCTTATATCTTGATATCAAAACAAAAAAAGTACATTAGAACAGACAAACATTTTATATAGCACGTTGTTTGAGGGAAAGCGTTGTATCAGTCAATCGACAACGAGCTGTTAACTGCCTTTTTATAGCAGTGGCCATTTCACGATGTCAGTGCTATAGCCGTGGGTGGTCGGTGTTGTAATCGGAAGTTAGCTTTTTGGTTTTCTGACCTTTGAATTTTGATATTTTTTTATAATAATAAAATACTTTGAAATGTCGTTTGGTGTATAGAAAGTTGCTATAAATATATATTATACAGTACAAATTGACAAGTACAATATATAGTTTTTTTAATAGCTTCTAGCTGTAATTTGCTTATAGCAGTGTAGGCAAAGGAATCTGGTGTTAAAACACTCCGTTCTTCATTTTACGTCGAAATGTGGAGATATTGCGTGTTGAGTGGCAGAACTACAGACACCAGAGCGACTAAACTGAATATGTTAAATATTCCATTTCCTCGAGTAGGAATCGAACTTACAACCCGTCGCATTTATAGTCACACCTTGTGCCACTGCGCGACGACTTTCCTCGAGGCCTTAAGTGCAATATGTATATGTTTTTTTTTAATTGCTGCATTTCACATATAGCAGGGTAGTTAGATAGGGAAGTCTTAAGCCACTTCGTCCCCCATATTCTACCTAGTTTTTGAGACATTTCATGTTAAGTGGCAGAACTTGAGGAAGCGCTTTGTCTTATTACGAGAACGACGAAATGGAACCAATTTTGTACCTCGAGTGGAATCGAAATTACAACCGTCGAATTTACCGTCACAAGCTATGCCATTGCGCAACAATGGCCTCTAATCTATACGTAGATTTGTATATATGTACTGTAATAATATTGTACCAGATTTTATATATAGTCTACACAGAACTATCCTAATATAATAATATATAAAAATTTGTGGAAGTGGATGTTTGTTCCACCTTTACGCAAATTACTAAGCAGATTTTCATGAAATTTAAAATAACACATAGGCTATAATTTATGTAAAGGTTTTGTATAATTTGGCAAAAATATAACAATAACTTTAAGCGGGCGAAGCCCCATTCGGATCGCTAGTACATCATAAAAAACTATATTTAAACCACATTAGAGAGATATTCAAGTACCGTATCTAATATGTTTATAATAATCCAATAGTCATAATTATCCTAAATTCAAACTTCGAATTGCACAGTAGAGTGGACAAATATAATATTATTTGAGCATTGTAAAATTGAATGCATTCATTGAAATTATTTAACCAAATAGTTAGAAAAGATAGTTGGAATTTTAATTTTTGAATGCTATTTCTTTTTTTTTTTGGATGTTTTTGATTTAGTAGATGTATTAATGTAACTATCGATATTAAAATTATTATTAAAATCCAGCAAAAGCTTTCTTCTTAGCTTCACGTGTCACTTAGATTTGAAATAAAAATATACACAAAGTTTCTTCTTGGATCAATACCAAAAATACGATATGAAAATATTCAATATTTAATTTCCTCGACTGGAAATCGAATCCACAACCCATCACGTTCAATCACACGCTTGAGCCACTGCGCCACGACTGGCCTATTCTTAAAATACAATCCATTTACTCAAAATCAGTTAAAAACATCTGCGTGAATACCACAATCGTTAGATTGTAGATACAATACGTCCCCGACAAATATTAATTGAGATATCACGATAACCGCATATACATTGAACGAAGAACGCACTGGTAGAGACTTTTGTTAAAATTTTTCGTAATAAATCAGCTTCACGCTGTATCCCACACACAGCAGGGTAGGCAGAGGAAACTTAGTGTTAAGACACTTCGTTCCTCACTTTCTGCCCAATTCTGGAGGCATTGCGTGTTGAGTGGCTGAACTCAACGCCGCGCTTTGCCTCGACATCAGAGCGAAGAAATGGAAATATAAATTTTAGTAAATATTTCATCTCCTCGAGAGGGGATCGAACCCACAGCCAGTCGGTTTTACAGTCACACTTCGTGCCGCTGCGCCACGACTGGCCTCGTAATAAATATATTATATAAAGTGTAATTTTGTAAGAAAATATGTTATTATCTTTTAAATAAATAGTCTTTGTGATAACAACTTCCTGTTGTTTGTACTTTATGTGGGTACTGCTTCAAATCGTTAGGTGTGTTCAATATTCTATTGTTGTATATCTCGTATCTCGGAAATATTTAATTATATGGAGGCCAGTCGTGGCGCAATGGCCGTTTGACTGTTAAAGCGACAAGTTTTGGGTTCGATTGCCACTCGAGGAAAATAAATATTTGAAATTGCACCAAAGTAACCTAATAAAACTAATTCGTACATGGAATAAATATATAATATAAAGAACAGGGGTGTTTTACCAATGGATTCTGCCTACATTTTGCGATAGATACGCCTACGTGATGTCAGTTGATAAACTTTTTTTTTTCACACTGTGTCCTGCCAAATTCTGGACACAAAGAGTTTGAATAGCGGAACTTAACGCATCGCTTTGTCTCGTTACCAGAGTGAAAATATAAAAAAAATCCTTTCAATTGGGGATCGAACTCCCAACCTATGGCGTTTACATCAGCACACTTGTGCTCCAGCGTACATTTACTCAATTTTCATAGATAAAGACAAAACGTATAGCATTAAATATGGGGCGTCGTCTCAACCGCGTGTTCTTGTTTGGGAAATGGGAACCCTGATAATTTACCTCACTTTTGTACGCCAGATGAATTTTAAGTACTAAATTTACACCGAAAACCGAAAACATGAATTTGTAATCTCAAATGTTAATCACTGAGCCTTTACTAAATACGGCATCATAAATCAAAGATGTTAGCGGTTTAAATAGAAGTTGTTACTGTTGTCAATCTAATGGTCAAAAAAAAAATGTGTCACGCTGTATCCCGCACACTATGCGGGATGCAGTATGAAGAAAGGCTAAGAAAAGATATTTATTAAACACATACAATTAAAATTACTGGGGCACAAAGTGTGACTGTAAAACTGACTGGTTGTGGGTTCGATCCCCACTCGAGGAGATGAAATATTTACTTAAATTTATATTTCCATTTCTTCGCTCTGGTGTCGAGGACAAGCGCGGCGTTGAGTTCTGCCACTCAACACGCAATGCCTCCAGAATGCGGCAGAAAGTTCGGGGAATGGAGTGTCTTAACACTAGGTTACCTCTGCCCACCCTGCAGTGTGCGGGATACAGTGTGAAGCTGATTTAATTTACAAGTAAAACTATAAGAAATTGTAATTATATTTTTAATTTATAAAAAACGTTATTTACAGACATAAACGAAAAGTAACGAATCTTCTACCGTCAAAATCATCAGCTCCCAGCCAGGGAGGATCACAAAGACGGGCTCCTCCGCCAGCGCCTCTCTACGAAGACCTACAAGACTTGCCAAGGAGACCACCCTTGCCTCATAGACCGGAAATGGAACCACAGCTTGAGGTAATTTCGTTATTTCTATTTCATATTGTTTAGATAAAGATACTAGTCGTGGCTGAGCGGCACAAAGTATGACTGTAAACGCAACAGGTTGTGAATTTAATTACCACTTAAGGTAACGAAATATTTATCATTTTCATTTCTTCACCCTGGTCGAGGCAAAGCGCAGCGTTGATTTCCGCCACATAATAAGCAAAGCTTCCAGAATCCGGCGGAAAATGCAGAATGGAGTATCTTAATACTAGGTTCCTTCTGCCTACCCTACTGTAGGCAGGATACAGCGTGAAGCTAGAAAAATATATACAAGTTATCTCTTTTTTAAACATTTTTAAAGTATTATTCCACACTTAGGAAAGTCTTTAAATTAGTACAAGTTGTCTCCTCAACACGCTATCGGTCTGAATGGGCGAAAAGTAGAAACAGTGTAACGGCAATTCTAAGTAACTCACTGTACATATTTCTTAATATTGCGAGAGTTATCACTATATTATATTAAATATAAACAAAATATAATATTGATAAATCCCAAAAATATACGTATGATGTTGTCTTATATTTACTTAAACCACAAAGTTAAATAAACAAACTCGAAAAACGTGAACTTGTCGTCAACATGCTTTACTTAGTACGTGTATTTTGTTACACGCACGAACCTTCTTTAAACGTCTTAAAAATGAAAAGCAATTTATGTTAATTATACATGCCAGTCACGTTGACACGTTGTATATTTCTGTTTTGATAAATTTGTGATAATGCTATTGTAAAACATATGTAAATCATAGAAACTACGATATTAAAAAAAACATACTTGTTTACAGATGGTGGAAACAAAGAGGCCCAGCTGCCAGGAGCGTGTTTTTGTTTGTGGAACTGGTGGTTCGTGGCGAGGAAACTCTTGTGGTGACCCATGTGGTACACCGTTGTACGAAGAGCTGCCTCATCGGTCTGATGATTCTGTACATAGTGATGACCACTTTGCTGAAGACGAACTAAGTCTAGTGGGCGAAGCTGTACCCTGCCGGACATGTTCACGGCCACCTGCACCACATTCCTTGCCACACAGACCGAGACCGCAACGATTAGATCGCCGGCCCAAGTCTCTGGAACGACGACGAGGTCAACATAGAATGCCAAGACATATACATCCACCAGATCCGTCAGAATTTCATGAAGGAGTTCTCCTGGATGCCCTCCTAAGATTATATCCACAAGTTGGAACAGTTGGAGCCCGACCACCCGGTCCAATGCCGATTGGTCCTGGCGGAGCGTGGCCTGGAGGTGAATTACCAGGGATTAATTGCTGGAGAGGTCCAAGGGCGTCTCCAAAGCCTCCTAGTGGAGACTCATCATTTGGATCCGATTCAGGATATAGTAATAATACTTGCGGCACCTGCGGTACCAGAGCTTCATCACGCCATCGCTTGTCAGCAGAAATACCCTTGTCGTGAAGGAAAGAATTCGGACACAGTGGGCGTGCCATAACGGTTCTATATTGAGTGATATCATAACTTTTAATCGATTATAATTCCAAGCATTTATTAGTTTTACACGGCCTACTTCAACTGATATTCAGTATGGCCTCTTGCCTTCTTCGATAATAGCGTTTATGGATTCATTGGGATTATACATAGTAGTGATATTTCTACAAGTCTGTACAAAAGAGTTTCTAATAAGCCGAAGGTTTTTCGATTAGAATATTGATTTTTTCATAGCTTTTAGAATTAATTTAAAAATAAAAAGCAATTTCAATAGGTTTGTATAAAATTATGTGAAAATATTTAGATAGTAGCGGTTTCGTCCTAGTAATTTATATCGAGCTAGTCCTAAAATTATCGCAATTATGTATTATGTATGAAATTATAAACACATTTTTGATTTAATGTAAAAAATATTGTAAATCGTGGACTTTACTGAATTGTAGATATTGTAAAAATAGACTAAGTATAGAATAGTGACTTGGATTTTATAATCATATCACAATAAAATTATCTGCATTAATTTATAACAATTTTAAAGTGTTTTTTCTCACGCTTAGTAAATATAAACGGATTTAAGGTCTGTATAACACTAAACGTGTCAGGATTTATATTCGCATCAACACAAGAATTCTGCTACGGTTTAGCTTTGTATGGATATTAAGCCTGTCTATCTGCATCACATTTTATAGTATAAAATCACTGACTTTAATTTATGTAGATTATTCATTTTCTGGTGCTATAACGACTTTGAAATTACCAAATTATTTATGTATGACATAGAAATAATCTGCAGTTCTCTATAAATCAAAGGAGTCATCTAACATTTCTTTTAAATGTAAATTTCACTACAGTACCGAAAACTTAAAAGCAAATTTACTAAATGACTTAACATAAAATATTGTCCTTTTCTTGCTAAGAAAACCTGAAGATTATTAGTATCTATCATGTAAATTAACTGGAATTTAAAAAATAATATAACAAATTTCGCTCTTGGTGTATATTGAAAATATCATATATATTCTAACTATCATTAAAAAAGTTTCTACATGCAGTATAGAAAATATAACAAAAAAAAACGACAGTTATTGGTTATAAACTAAGTTGTTATCAATAAAAATTTTGTTTCTGTTTTTCCATAGAATTTAAGTTATATTTATTTTTTTTTACTTATTTCGAATTGTATAGTTTGAAAGCATCGCTATTATTATAAAGTTTTCGGACGAATACGTCTATTTATAAATATGAAAAGCACAATAAAATGAAAAATAAATACATTTCTAAATAACTGTATTTTTATTTTAACGAATCTATCGATGTGTACAAGTCTTTTTGTTCATATTTGTGGCAATAGTACAGGAATTTTAGAAAATATAAATAATTGATTTGGTACAAACTACTAGTGCCAGTTTTATACAAATATATATTTTTTTAGCCTTACGTAGTGTCTCAAATACAGCAGGGTAGGCGGAGGGAATTTAGTGTTAAAACACTTTGTTTCCAGTTTTTCCGTCAAACTTTCTAATTCCGTCGAACTTTCTAGCATTCTAATTAGAGTTCGGTTCCCACTCGAGAAAATTAAATATTAAATAATTTCTTTTCTCTGGTAAGGAGGCAAAGCGCGGTATTGAGTTTCCCCATTCCATGTTTCCAGGCTTCCGCGAAAAGAGGGGAACGGAAGTGCCATACTGGGGAGACTATAAATTTCCTTATTTCCTCTAACTACTACATTTTCGGGACACAGCGCGAAAATAAAAAAAATAAAAAGATGAAGGATATGGCAGGGTAAGTGAAGAGAACCTACTAGGACATTAAGACACTTCGTTCTCCATTTGCCACCCCCCCATTTATTTTCTAAAATCTAGCATTCTAATTAGAATTAGAAACGATTGATAATACTACGCATCGTTTGTCTGTAGCACTCATCATTCATGCTTCTAAAATTAGCAAATAGTGGAGAACGTAGGTTCTTTTATATTTCTGGTGGGAAGAAAAATCTGCATTAATACAGTACGATAACTTAAACCCACCACCTGTTTTATAGGAGTCAGTTGTGGTGCAGGGGCAATGAGGTAAAACGTGGCGTTGATTTCTGCCATCACGGTTCACAAAGCCACCAGAACTCTACGAAAATGTCTAAAGTCTTAATATTAGGTTCCCAAGTTCCCTCTTCCCTCTTGCTGTGTCCGTGATATGTTTTTTTTTAATTTCAAGCAAATCCCTAGCGATGCAGCCAGATGAAGTGGAGCGCCAAACTCTACACTAACGCCTAACAAAGAGAAGGGATATCCCTAGTACTTATTTGAATCCACTACTATCGCAGGCCAATAAGATATTTTTTTTTATTCTTATTTCAATTTATGTCTTTGCTTATATTAAGAACTTTTATAGCACAGTGGTTTATTCTCAACTATAAATTATCCTGCATTTCTAAATAAAACCACGTCATATGACAAAGTGGACGTACAAACTTTGTGCAAACAAACTGACACACGCACAACTCCTTCTATGTATTCGTTTAGCAGTGCTTCAGATTTTACTATATTATTTACATAGATGTGGTAATAAAGCGGTGACTAAAAGTTACTTTTTAATTTATATAATATTAAAAAACTAACTTTTAGTCGTTTTATAATATTAATAAACACTAACTTTTAGTCATGGCTCTGATTGAGTACTTATTATTTTATAACTGTGGATATCAAATCATAAAAATGAAACTTTGGTCTACAGCATAATAAGGAGGATCAACCGAAACAAGCATTTTCGATACATATAATATTATAATTATCTATACCTTAGAGTTTAGATAAGTGTATAGTAAAATTACTTTCAAAATCCACTTGTTGCAGAATATTTAATTATGAAGAAGATATCTATATCTTTTAAAAACTCTATGAATTTTACTTGTCTCTAAAAACTTTATAGGCAGAGGGTACTTAGTGTCAACATACTCCAATTCCCCATTTTGCGCTCAATACTCATCTTCTTACCAGAGCGAGGAAATACAAACAACCAATTCGAATGAAAATCGAACCCACAACCGTCGTGTTTAACCTACCATCCAGTAACGCTTTATACTAACCAGCAAATATTAATAAGCCGCCCAAGGCAGTTGATTTATGCGCTTAGACAAGCACGCAGCAAATGAATACATTTTAACAACATATATACGAGACCGAGATAACTAAATGAGATTATTATTTATATGGGTGACAGAAACAAAAGAAATAAGTGATAATAGTGGACTTAAAGTGTTTATTTATATTTGTGTTACAATTTAACTATGTAACGTGTGAAGCTGTAGTAATAATAAAACTTATGAGGCCGTTCTGGCGCAGTGGAAAGCTGCAACTGTAAGCGTGATGTTTGTGGGTTAAATTTCTAATAGAAAAAATGAAGTATTATTTTACCTATTTTTAATTCTTCGCTTTGGCAACGGAACGTTGAGTTCTTCCATTCAACATCAACGTCTCGAGAATTTGGTGAAAAATGGTGAACAAATTGTCTTAATGGGGTACAGATTATCTTAACACTAGGTTCCTAGATTCCCTTTGCCTATCTGATATGTGCTGGATACAGCTTTAACTTGAAATAAAAATATCTTTTTATCCAACTGTAAATTATGTCTCAACGCTATTTTACTCAAAACGACATTTATATTTAAATAAATGAAACCGAAATAACTAAATAAGATTATTATTTATATGGGTGACAGGAACAAAAGAAATAAGTGATAATAGTGGAGTTCAAATGTTTATTTATATTTGTATTACAAATAAATTAACAATGTGTCACACGTCGTGTTGCAGCGTGTTTCATTAATATACGCGCTTTGGTATTTAGTATCTTGTAGACCATCCGCGGTGTTGAGCTCCGCCAGTGAAAACAAAATTTCGAAATTTGGATAGATTATGGCGAACAGAGTGTCTTAACACTAGATTCTCTCTGCTTACACTGCTACGCGGAAAAAGCGTCAAGTGTTGATTTTTTTATTTTATTTTAATCTTTTGCATTTTATAAATAGATGAATTAATGAGCTACATTATTTATTTCCGTGACAGAAATGAAAGAAGTAAGACAAAGTCGTGGAGTTAAAGTGTTCTGCGTGAAATATAAGAAGTAAGTACTTCCTTAACACCACGCTATATCCCATACATAGTAGGGTAGGCAGAGGGAACCTAGTGTTAAGACACTCCGTTGAGTCCGATGAGTACCACTCAATACACAATGCCTCGAGAATTCAGCGGAATGTGGACGAAAGTGGCTTAATGGGAACCGAGTGTATTGACATTCTTCTGACTACAGATACGATACAGCGTGCACCTAAATAAAGGTATACATATTTATAAATATTATTATCACCTATTAGAAACAAAAAGCGTCAATAAATAGCGAAGAAGACAATATCAATAGTAGCAGCTATCGTCGGCGTCTGAGATTGTAGCAGAATTTCAAAGGATGGCGGTAGTGTTGTATCGAACATCTGATTATACCACTTTATGGGGTAAATCTTGGAAAGTTATAATTTATATTGAAATAAAAAAAAATCAGCTTCACGCCGTATCCCGCAAACAGCAGCGTAGGCAGAGGGAACCTACTGTTAAGACACTCCATTCCCCACTTTCTGCCGAATTCTGGAGGCATTGCGTGTTGAGTGGCAGAACTCAAGGCCGCGCTTAACTTCGACACCAGAGCGAAGAAATGGAAATATTAATTTAAGTAAATATTTCATCTCCTCAAGTGGGGATCGAACCCACAACCAGTCAGTTTTACAGTCACACCTCGTGCCGCTGCGCCACGACTGGCCTCATTGCTACTGATGGGAATTATTTAGTTTCATTTCTCGATAGCATTTATTTAGCGTTTCTTGATAAGTCAATTGCCTAACACAAAAACACCTTTTCAGTTTGAATCAGTAGTTTCTGAGATTAGTGCGATAGACCAAACATAATCTTTTGTATTTATAATTTTAGTATAGATTTACGATATCAGCGTGGCGTAGCATCAGATCATCTGACTATAAAGTTGACAGTTATTGGTTCGATTCCTACTGAGGAATTCTTTTCCTCGCTGGGGAGTCAAACACTATTCAAGACTACAGGACACAACATAGTCATCTTGGATTCCCTCTCTACCCTGCTGTGTGCGGGATACTGCGTGAAACTGATTTTCTTATGAAGAAATTATTATACTAATTTATAGAACAATAATTTTTTCAAAGCAATTTTACGATTGCCCTTAAAGTATTCTTCTTTATTTGGCTAATTTTAGAAAGTCCCTTTATAAGAAGTCCCTAACATTTCTGTACATTTGCCACATTTTTTCACGAATTTATTGTGGGCCTTTTACTTCATTATTATAAAAGTTTTATCACTGTAATCTAACAGTTAAGTTGTAACCAAAATTTGATACGAACAACTTTTGTAGTTACATTTCCCTAAGAACCTTCTATTGTAATGTAAATTTATGTGATACTGTGTGAGTTTAGCTGGTAATATCTAAAATGACTGGTATAAGATTCGAAAAATAAATTCTTTTTTTTATTTCTTTTTTAGGAAACCGTAGTTCAAAATGACAACAAGGAACTGTTTAACTACTTTGTTGTCCGTCTGTCTCTGTATCAAGCTAAAATTTATATAAATGTCCAAGTCCCTTGGAGCACAGAAAAAATCTTCTAAAAGCTTCTAAGTTAACGCAACCAAAAGATACAAGCATTTATAAATGTTGTATGAAATTTATGAATAAAAATCTTAAAGCGCAAATTCTTATATATTTCATAGAAAAAAATCATAGCTAACTTATATTTGTAGTTCACTTGATAGAAAATGATTGTATACGCTCACAAAATATTAAGTTTATCAATTTTCATAAGTTGAATCTTGGAATTGGTACGGAACACTTAGGATATTTTTTATCTATACTGTCTTTACTTTAATATTATTAAGCTGAAAGTTTCTTTGGTTTTTTGCACTAATAGCGAAAAATATTACATCGCTCGCTTAAAATATGCTTTCCGAACAATGACAAAAACAATCATTCCCCAGAGTAAGAACAAACCCACTACCGTCACGCTTACGGTCAGATACTGTGCCGCTAGGGCACTATGGCCTCATATAATATTTACATATATTAATATGTTATTATGTTTATCATATCCAATATTCATATAATATACAGTACGATCAGCGAGTCGTGGCGGCTCTGAAGTTCGTTGTAAATGGCTGCGTAGATTACGATATTTGAGTGCGGCCACGACTCGTCGACCGTACTGTACTGTAAGGGATTCGTCGTTTGAATTCATCAAAAAGGACACGAAACCATAATTCTTTGGACGGACTCGACCACGAGGAATGCAATTTATAAAAGACAATTTTGTTTCAAAATTCACTGAACACTCGCTCGTGGCGATCTTCAGGCCACACGATATAAATATCTGGGACTATTCCAATATTTATGTATTTTCTTCATTTTTTATTAGCATAAATATTTTTGAAGGAAGAGAAGAGAGAAAATGGTATTAAGAGAATCGATGCTCTAGTTAGAGATTAATTGCTTAAACTTAGCGCTGCACATTATATATAAAACGCAGAAAAATAATGTAATTTTTAGCTTCGCCAACCACAACATTTAGAGAGAATCTAGTGTTAAGATACTCTGTTCCCTACTTACTGTTTAATTTTTGAAACTTAACGCCGCGCCTTGGCTGTGTTACCAGAACAAGGTAATGAAAGTAATACTTTCTCCTGAACGAAAATTAAACCCGCAACCGTCGCGTTGCCCATCAAACGCGTGCCACTGCGTCACGGCGGCCTCAGCATATTTTAGTTATAAATCTATAATTATAGATTTCTTCTTTGGAAATCCAAAGAAGAAATCAAATCCACTACCATCACGGCACTTTCGAACCACATCGCATTGCCGCCGTGACATTTCATTCGTTTATTTAAAGATATGCAAATGAACTTGGTTTCGATAGTTTGCTGTCGTAATTCATTTTAAACTTTTATAGTGTACAGTATCGATTTCATCTATTAACCGAGTTTTATTGCGTCATGTTTTATATTGGTTTTTCTTTTTGGTTATAATTTGATTTGAAATGTGTATATTTTTATATAAATTAAATTAAAATTAGCTTCACGCTGTATCCCGCACACAGCAGGGTAGGCAGAGGGAACCTAGTGTTAAGTCACTCCGTTCCCCACTTTCTGTCTAATTCTGGAGGCATTGCGTGTTGAGTGGCAGAACTCAACGCCGCGTTTAACCTCGACACCAGAGCGAAGAAATGGAAATATAAATTTAAGGTAATATTTCATCTCCTCGAGTGGGATCGAACCCACAACCAGTCGGTTTTGCAGTCACACCTCGTGCCGCTGCGCCACGACCGGCCTCATATTTATATATTATTTTTATATAAATAATCTAAAACAGATTATTATAACTAGTCTTGGTGTTCTATGACGGCAGTTATGGGTTCAATCACGTTTTGGAGATTAAATTATTTTTGAGGATAGTGTGATTGTAAGGGCGATAGGTTACCACTGGAAGAAATGAAATATTTAATATTGTCATCTCTTCGCTCTGGTGTCGAGGCAAAGCGCGGCGTTGAGTTACACCACCCAACACGGTGGAAAGTGGAGAGTGACACAAAAATAAAATATATATTAAAATAACCATTCGATAAATTAACGTATGACTACTTTAATAGACCCCCTCTGATTGAGTATTTCACGTTATAATTTTAGCTCTAAGCGTTTACGATGTTTGTCACCTTCTTTGTACTTGCCATGTATCATGGAGGGACGTTGTGTGCTTTGAAATGTATTTTTAGTTAATATAACTATAAAAATTGTTTTTGTTATGCTTTTTAATGAATGGGAGTAACCTTTTATCCATTCAGGTTGTTATAGAACAGTGGTATAGCTTCTGATTGACAACGTGATGGTCGTGGGTTCGATTTTCTGCGAAAATGCTTATATTATTTTGTGTTAAAATTATTTTCATACACAAAGTAAGCAATGATATAGTATCTTAACTATAAATTATTTTTGCTTAAAAAGTAATACGGGAAAACAGGAGCAGCTGCTGCTTTTGTTTTCACGACTATTGGACAAATGATAGGTAATATATTTATTTTATTTATAATTCACTACGTCGCGTTTATAGTTGCACGATCACGCCCCTGCGTTGGGGGTTTGATTTCCAGTGGAGAAAATGAAATATTTATTATTTATATTTTACTCTTGGCACTCAATACGCAATGTCCCCAGAATTCTACTGAAAGCGGGGATCAGTCTTTTTCTTTACGGGAACGGCGTGTCTTAAAACTAGGTTCCCAGGTTCCCTCTGCCTACCCTTCTACGTGCAGGATACAGCGTGACGTTAAAACAATGTACTATGCACTACACCAATGTTAATGCTATCTTGAAAATGGAAATATCAAATTCTAAAGCTTTTTACAATTTACTCTATACATAATTGTCAGGTAAATAAATATTTCAATAATTGTAACATTTTCATTAATTTACTCCCGACAATATTATTACAGTATACAAAAAGTATTACCGAAATTTATATTTACGTGATTCACCAAATCATTATGCATGTTCATTTTTTTAAGAAAATGAAAGCTTCACGTTTCTTTTATATCCCGCAGCGAGATATGGCTTGGTGTCAAGACACTCTGTTTTTAACTTTTCGGTTGAATTAAAACTATGCACGTTGTGTGTGCGAGTAGATACATTTTAAGACCAACAAAGGTTACATTTTAGATTAGATTTTAGATCGATAGAGATTTAAAGTCAGTTTTTTTTTCTTAAAAAAAGGCATTAAAAAATTGTGTTAAGACACTGATTCCCAATTTTTCTCAACTTTCTCCAATTTTCTAGACGTTCTGTTGTGGAACTAAACGCCACATTTTGTTTCGTAATCAGATCGACGACATTAGAAATCATTAGAGATCATTTAGGGGTATAATTTGAACCCCTAAATGAGAATCGAACCCACCCCAACCCACATACGCTCTGCCATTGCACCATGATGGCCTGAGATGGAACTAGATTTATATCAGACAGAATCTTAGAGACAATCATAAGAGTATACTTTACTAGATGGTAGGTGTGAAGTGAAAAATCTGTTTAATTTATTATTCAAAACATACGGCAGTCAACGTAAAATCTTTAGTAAAAAAAAAAATTAAAAAAAAAATAAAATATAGTAAAATCTTGTATGTAATAAAGGATCTAGTAAGATAACGCGGCGTTGAGTTGCGCCACTCAATATAAAATAGCTCGAATACAGGTGGAATGTGGAGAATGAAATGTGTGGCAAATATTTAAAGAGTTTTTCATATAAAACGTTTGTATTTTACATTTAGTGATTTCCACATATGTTTGAAATTGGCAATAAACAAATATGTATGTAACGTATTTAATAAAACATTTTGCTTTACTGATTTATTTTTATAGTTTAAAATAAAACTATTGTAGTACTGGCCATTTTATTCTCAATTTTTTATTATATATCACAAAATAATAAGAAGCCTTAATATCTATATATATAAAAGGACTTGTGCTGACTGACTGAGGTAAGACGCAAGCAGAGCCGTAACCGCTGATGGTAGAAACGTGAAATTTGGGCAGATGTTTATTTTCATATTCTGGACATCCACTAAGAAAGGATTTTGAAAAATTTTAACCCTAAAGGGATGAAATAGGGGTTGAAAGTTTGTATGGATTTTTTTTAAAATCGCCACCGATTTTTATAAAATTTGAAACTCAGACTCTTAAAAACATTTCATTGAATACGTGTTTCATGGTTTTTTAGAATTCACCCCCTACGGGTGCAAATAAGGGGATGAAAGTTTGTATGGAAAAATCTTTAAATCACCACCGATTTTTATAAAAAAAATAATTCAGACTGTTAAAAATATTTTATTGAACACGTGTTTCGTGGTATTTTTTAGAATTCACCCCTAAGTGTCCAAATAAGCGGGCGAAGCCGCGCGCGCCCACTAGTAGTTGTATAAGAAAGTAATGTAATTGCGCGGTAGTCAGAGCGCTTGATGGATTGTATGTAATAGGAGTGGATTCGAGTCCCCAAAGTTCATATTTTTAAATATATTCTAAAAATATTATAATTATATAGGCCAGTAGTAATACAGGGGCACAAGCGTGTGACTGTAAGCACAACATGTTGTGGATTCGATTTCCACTCGAGAAAATGAAATATTTAATATTTAAATTCTCGCTTTGTTTTTAATTGGCTCGGAAATTGGGGAACAGAAGTGCCTAAACACTTTTACTATGTGAGAAATGTAGCGGGAAGCTAAAAAATATAATTAGAACTAGAACTTATAAAGCGAATGAAAAAAAAAGAATTTGACTATATTTATTTTATAGAGCACGCTGTATAAAATTCCCTCTGACCTATTACCTACGACCACATAAAAAAATAATAACTTAATTTTGAATCATTAATGGAATTTTTATCTCTTCAATCAACAGCTGTCTGTTATTGTTAAAGCGATCATGCTCATATTCCCCTATTGCATGACTAACTATTAAATTGATTATATTTTCATTTTTTTCCTAGTAAAATGGTATAATTCTTTTTTTGGTTTTTTTCTCAGCTTCACACTGTATCCCTCACACAGCAGGCATAGTAGGCAGAAGTAACCTAGTGTTAAGACACTCCATTCCTCGGCGGAAAGTGATTTCCGCCGAATTCTGGCATTGCGTGTTGAGTTGCGGAACTCAACGCCGCGCTTTGCCTCAACACCAGAGTCAAGAAATGAAAATATACATTTAAATAAATATTACTATAAATATACATTCAAATAAATATTTCATATTTTCACAACCAGTCGATTTTTCAAAATACACTTTGTGCCTTTGCCCCACGACTGGCATAAGACCAATTTAATTGAAAAAGACAACATTTTTATTTTTCTTCACACTGTATCTCACATATAGGATGGAAGCCTAATGTTAAAACACTTCGTTCCCCAAGCTCCGTCGATTTTTCGAGACATTGCGCATTGAAATCTTGTTTCCAGACAAGAAATGAAAACTATTCAATTATACTTATATTTCATATACTTAAAGGCGTTGTGAGGCAGAAGCACAACTTAGAAATATATATATTAAATAGCACGAATGCTGAAAAATATTGAACTAACTGTTCAGTATCTCTCTCCCTCTTAGAAATGGTCCACGAGGAGCGGGTTTGAAATCCGTGTTTACGCTACGTTCAAATCCATTCTACGTTCAAATTTTTATACGTTTTCTAAATAAGTACTTTTTTTCCTAAGTATAAATCAACACTTTTAAACTGTTAACAAAGACTTTTTTTCTTTTATTATATTAAAAAAATACTTTCGTTATATTAAAAAAAAATATTTCAAAGTCGAATTTTGTTTTTTTTTTTGTGTTTTTCTCATTTATTAAACTATTCGGTCATTATTCATGAAAATTATATTAATATTCAACATACCACGTTATCAAGTGAAAATATAATATATTTCATTCTCCCTAATGGAAACCAAACCCACAACCATCACGCTAACAGTCACACGCTTGTGCCCCTACGCTACGACGGCATGCGACGGTTAATATATACTATAGTCTATAGTATAGAAAATAGTTATGTTTTCTCAAATAAAGATCTGACTATAAGCGCAACCATAGTAGTGGATTCGATTCCCATTTGAGAAAATTAATTATTTTCATTTCCTCACAACACTATTCGAGAATGATTGAAGCCAGTCGTCGATCATGGGCACAAATGTATGACGCATTCACTTTTACAGCCGCACATTTGTTTGACTGGTTGTGGGTACGATCCACATTCGAGAAATTGAAATATTTTAATCGAGGCAAAACGTAGCGTTGAGTTCCGACATTCAACACGTAATACCACCACATTCGGTGGAAAATTAGAAACGGAGTATCCTAACACTAGACAAAGGTTCCCAACATTTTGGACATATCATCCCCAATTTAAATCCAAAACTCCAACCAAACCATAAAATCTGACATACACAACGTATACCCTGGCACCCTTAAATACACTGTTAATATAATTTTAATGAATCGTTTATATCGAACATACTGTAATACGAGTGTATCAACTTATCGAACAATGGAAATGAGCTGCATCTGGCCAATTAACAATTTGTACCCAATTACATAGGACGTGCCGGATCGACCACGATACTGGCAGTGTTTATACTATCTAATTATAATGTGTTGATTTTTATTTGTTTTAAATTAGCATAACGAGGCCAGTTGACTGTTAACTCGACGGGTTGTGGGTTCGAATCCCAATTGATAAAATGAAACGTAATGTAAAATTCTGTTTCTTGGCTCTGGTAACTGGGCAAGGTGCAGGTGGGTTCCGCCGCTCTACACTCAATGCCTCTAGAATTCGGAGGTTAAAAAATGTGTTAATAAGAATGCAGCATTTTAACACTAGGTTCACAGGTTCCCTCTGCCTATCCTACTTTGTGCGGGATACAGCGTGAAGCAATAAAAATATGTTATTTTGTCTGTTGATACTTGATATCTGTATATGATGATTATGGGTTCAATTTTGATTTATTAGTGATTAGCTTACGGCTGTAAGTAGTTCCGCAGCATAGTAGGCAGATAGAACAAAGTGTTAAGATACTATTGTATATTCTTTTCGCCGTTAAGTGGCGGAACTCAGCGCCGTGCTTTTAGTTCTACCAACAAAACTATTACATAATTTTACTGCAAAATTACGGGAAGTTTTGTAAAAAAAACAGGTAAAACACATACAGCCATAGTAAAAGGCAAATGTAAATCATATATGTATTTGAATTACGGTTCGTCAGTTCAAGTAGTTTTTGCGTGGAGTGAGATTTTTAATTGATTTCGCGTTTTTAAATGTGAACGAGATTTATATAGCGATTTCTGGATTTCATAAAATTGTATAAATCCTGACTTTTTCACAAGCAAATGCTTCGTTAAAATAATATTATTATACCTGTACTGTAACATTCTTTTCAATGATGCTATGGCACAAATCTTCTAGGTGGAGATCCCATCGTTTAAAACTGTAGGGATCAGATTTTCTAATGAAACTTATATTTAAGAATGATACATGATAGTAGAATAGATTACACTAGGGTTGCCCAAAAAAATCCTGCCGCAATCACCTTTAATTAATGTTTTTCGTAACTCGTTTTTGGAGAAAATTGCACTCATATGTTTTTTATGTGAATCGCACATCATTTGAAAGAAAATCGCATAAGGAATTGGAAAAATAATGGTTGCCAGCTCTCAGTCTGCCGCAAGCTCAGGGTTGCCTGATTTAAAGAGGTCACTTAAAGTTTATATTTGCACTCATGTGTTTTTTTAATGAATTATATATCAAATTAAAGCTTATTTTTTTCTCATCACAAAAACACATGGTTGCCTGGAAAATAACTGCCGCAAGCAAAGGTTGCCATCATTTGAAATATTTTATTCCGATGCATGATATTAAGTCTCTGCTAAATCTGTTTTATAAATACTAATACTCATTTAAATTGTCATTTTAAAACGACTAAATTATCTAATTAAATAAATGCTTACAAATGTTGATCTATTATTAATTGTCTTATGTTTCCTTAAGATAATGAATGGTGACAAGTTACGAAAAACATTAATTAAAGGTGATTGCGGCAGGATTTTTTTGGGCAACCCTAGTGTAATCTATTCTACTATCATGTATCATTCTTAAATATAAGTTTCATTAGAAAATCTGATCCCTACATTTTTAAACGATGGGATCTTAGCCATTCCACCTGTGTATTTTTGTAGAATAATTATAAAATAGCTCCAAAAACTAAGCAGAAAGCGCTTAAATGTTACTTTTCTCATTATTCTGGTTTTCCTTGAAAGAACGACCGAAAAAATGTATTTTGACAATTTTAATGCATTTAGAAAAAAAATAGCTTTTTAGAGAACATATAAAAATTTGCACCAACGTGCGCGATTTGAAACCGCGCGTCCAAGCGCTCTGACTGGTAAGCAATACGTTTTCATCAAGCTACGTCACAATTCTGATATGCGTGTTTATATGTGTTCTCTCAGCATCATCAGCATCTCTGTAGGGAGATTTTTACCAATTTTCGCTACCCAAAGCTCATTACTAAGAATTAGTGATGCGCCGAATCGTGGTTACACCGAATAACCGAATACCGAATACTATTCGATTTAAACTTTACCGAACCGGATATTCGGCCGAATTATTCGGTTTACCATTTTTTCGTTATTTTGCCGCGTAAACAGGTTTTAACATGCTACCTGTCGTCGCTGGCTACATAACGAAAGTAACTCTGTCTGTCTGTCTGTCTTTTACGCATCAGGGCCAAACCGCTAATTCAATTGTGATGAAATACTCATATAGAGATACTTGAGGATGAACTTCGGATGAACATAGGTTACTTTTTTTTAGGTAATTTTGCTTCTTAAATATCTATATGAAGTTAATTGCTATATTTAATGCTTTACTCATTTAACTTATAATAATAATTTAAATCTTACATAAAGCGTATTTCTACTGAGTCGTGCAGCCAATTAAATAAAAATACTCGAACCGAATGTATTCGGCACCATAACCGAATAATTCGGCCGAATACGAATAGTCAGAAAGATGCCGAATACACCGAATACCGAATACCAAACGAATATTCGGCGCGTCTCTACTAAGAATTATAATTTGACAAGAAATTTAGGTTAAATAATAAAAAATAAATAAAGTGGTATACTTAGGAATGAAAATAACTTTTAAAAGAACGTATAAAATTTTGAACGTAGCGGGATTTTAACCCGCGCCACTTGGAAACCGTCCAAGCGCTTTGACCGCTAAGCCATACGTTCTAATCAAACAACGTTGAAGACGTTAGACGTATGTACGTAAAACAATGCGTTGTGAATGATGGAACTCATGCCGTACTTTGTCTTATTATCAAACCGAGCATATGAAACTCGTTCACACCTCTCTAGTGAAACCGAACCCACAACCTTCACGCTTACAGTCAGTATACAGCTGTGCCGCTGCGCCACCACAGCTTAAAAAAACAAGCTGAGAAAGCTGAATAATTCTCGCTAAAAGAACCCTGAACTTCATACTCTCTCGTATAAACTAGTATAATATACAAATAACAATAAAATAAAACCAAGTTTCACAAGCATTTCAAGCACTGTCAACGACAAGTTAGTCCTAATTTACTATGATATTATAATGTGCAGATTAAACTCGGTATGTCTAAAACCTTAAATAATATGACACTTATATTACAAAAACCTATTTAAATACCAATAAAGTATTGAAGTTATTTTACAGTAAGCCTACTTTGCGCAATAACGTAATGGTTTACGCATATTGAGGAATTTTTGGTTGTTGTTAAACGTTTTTTTTGAGGCCAGTCGTGGCGCAGGGGCACAAAGTGTGACTGTAAAACCGTCTGGTTGTGGGTTCGATCCCCATTCGGGGAAATGAAATATTTACTTAAATTTATATTTCCATTTCTTCGCTCCGGTATCGAGGCGAAGCGCGGCGTTGACTTCTGCCACTTAACACGCAATGCCTCCAGAATTCGGCAGAAAGTGGAAAACGGAGTGTCTTAACACTAGGTTCCTTCGGCCTACCCTGCTGTGTGCGGGATACAGCGTGAAGCTGATTTATTTATTTTATATTATATTTTTTCATATAACTTATGTTGTGGCATATTGGGTCATTGTCTAACTGTAAACGCGACAAATGTGGATTGTGGATGTGTAACGATGATCCCCACTCAGGGGAATGATCGTATTTACTTGTATATTATTTTCATTTCTGCGCTCTGGTAGTATAAGCGCTGTGTTTAGTTCCGCAACTCAACACGAAATATCTCGAAAACAGGTAAGTTCATATTGTCGACCCTGCAATTTACGTGATATTGCGTGAAGCTAATAAAAATTGACAATGTGCGGAAAGTAAAGTTTGAATAAGTAGATCAATTTGTAATACAACACTAATTCTAATTTAATACCACAATGTGTTGATTTAACGAGACGCATAAATATAAGATTTAATTGAGTTATGATTATGGCGATTTTATAATCTTCTGCTTAGTGACTTACTGTTATTAAGTTTGCTAGTGATGTTCTTTTACATGTCGGTTTTTTTATTTCTTTACGTAGTAAGAATTAAAGACGTTTCCTTTCGAAAAACGCTAAATCTTTCAAACTATGAAACATATTATTTTTAAACGATTTTAAAGCGATTTCAATAGTTGATAGAATAGTTAATAGAAAAGCTTATTTTTATAAAACATACACATTATATTAGATTTAAGCCGAGAATATCGATAATTTGTAATGTGATATGTTTATATATTTATTTTGATTATTTTCCAGACTGGGACATAAGTGAATAACCATAATGATATGAATTATACGTGTCAGAATATTATATTAGTTCAATATGTTTATGAAAATTTCATGTTTTACTTATATTTAGATTTATTTAAGAGCATTCTCTGTTTTCCGATTTACCGGAATGTAGAAGTGTAAGTTTTTAATTCTTAAAGGCATATTATGTAGGTAATAAGTAGCATGGGGCAGTGTAAAGACGCAACAAAATACTCTGAATGTATATTGTAGATATATACGATGGTGTGATATTTATGTTCCCAGTTTGTAAGACTCAACACAACCTTGGTATTAGTCACTAGCAAAATGTCTCTAAAATTGAGAGAAAGAGACGAATTAATTACCTTAAATCTAAAAAATACAATTAATTAGACGCTACCATAGTGAGGCGTTTATCGTGTCCAATAAAAAAAACCTCTAACTCCTTTCTCATTAAAAATGCTAAATTTCAATGAAAAATAAAAAAAAATACCCAAAAATCTATATCGATATATTCATCTCACCACATATACTGCTCTACACTAGAGGCATAGTATATTTTTGTCTCACACCTGCCACAATCCGTCTAACGGAACGCGTCGTTCTGTTAACAACCTTGTTTTGACGTATACCAATGTTTAGTTTTCAGAATTGGGAGATTTCTTTTTTTGTATTTGAAATATTATTATGATTATGCAATTTTTAAATTTAATTCAGCTAAATAAATTTTAAACTTCATTATAATAATCTCCTGAATACTATGATGTGGGCATAGAACTCTACGTTATTTCAAATGAAATTTTAACCAGATTAATCGCGTATATTTAGTATTATAAGTTTTTGGAAACACGATGTTTCGAATACTTTGCAGTAGTCCGTGGTCACGGGTAGACTAAACCACCACGATGGGAGACCACGGACTACTGTACGGTGCTCGGAATGTCGGTTTTACAAAAATGTATACAAATAAATATAGGTAATTATTTGATTAATCCACTTAAAATCCAGATATAATCGCCAAAATCAAATATTAATTTTACAGAGACTGTCGTGTAACAATATTCTACTGTCTTAAAAATGGTTTTGGGTTCGATTACCATTTGGCGGTGATAAAAATATTTTCATTTCCATTTCTCTTGAAATACAAAGTACATTTTAAATATGGTGAAAAATAGAGAACAGGTGTCTTAATAAAGTGTTCTCTCTTCGAATCTAACCTCCGATTAGTGGAAAAAACGTAAAGTTGGTAAAATGTCATTTCAAGTATTTTTAATTAGGTTACAAATAGTATTTAATTATTATTTCTCAATATTTTCCATTTTTTATTATTTCTCAATATCTTCATTTCTTCGCTCGGCACGAAGGCAAAAGCCCGGTGTTGAGTTCCACGCCACTTAACATGCAATTCCTCGAAAAATTTAGCAGAAAGTGAGAAACGGAGTGTCATATGTTTTGGGATATAGCGTGAAGCTGAGATATTGTCTATTGGCTAGACTCAACACTGAAAAAATAATTAATTTGCCCGATTGGAAATTGTACCCAAAAAAGTCAAATGTTGTGTACTAATTTTAGTTCTTAGAAGAGTGGAATTAAATATATAGATATATATATCTATGGCTTCGTGTAAGCCATCGCCGATTGTGTCTCGACGGTCGTAAATTCGATTGCTACTCGAGTGAATGAAATATTTGATATTTTCATATCTTCATGAGGCCAGTCGTGGCGCAGCGGCACGAGGTGTGACTGTAAAACCGCACTGGTTGTGGATTCGATCCCCATTCGAGGAGATGAAATATTTACTTAAATTAATATTTCCATTTCTTCGCTCTGGTATCGAGGTTAAGCGTTGCCACTCAACACGCAATGCCTCCAGAATTCGGCAGAAAGTGGGGAACGGAGTGTTTTAACACTAGGTTCCCTCTGGCTACCCTGCTGTGTGCGGGATACAGCGTGAAGCTGATTTAATTTTTGATTTAATTTTTAATTTCATGCTGGTAACGTCGCGACGCGCGGTTCAACACGCAATGCCTCGAGAATTAGGCGGAAAGTGTGTAAGTATGTCAACACTAGGTTCCCAGCTTTAAACAGCCTTGCCATAGCAAGGTTGGCAGAGGGAACCACTGGCTGTTAGTTCCAACTCTAAAAATATGATAGAATATAAAGAAAATTAACACATCTCATGTAAACTAGAAGTGAATATACTGCTTCTATTTCCAGATATAGTACCTACCTACATGTTTTTCCTATGATTTATGACTGTAATTAATTTTGTAAGGTTTTAATTAGATATTCGTATCACAAACGGTGCCAAGTCCGTTGTTTATTAGAATGCGCTGTAATTAAAATTATATTTTAAATTGTAAAACACAATTCTGTTTTCCCAATGTATATCAATTGTTTTAGTGATATATTACTAAATTTTCCTCCATACTAAAAGTGATTAATAAGACAATAACAAGTGAAAGACGTGGCGCAAGGGCACAGGTGTGATTATAAATGGGACTGGCTGTGACCCACTCGAGATTTTCTCTGCCAACCTTTTTTTTTTATTTTAAAATTAAATCAGCTTTACGCTGTATCCCGCACACAGCAGGGTAGGCAGAGGGAACCTTGTGTTAAGACACTCCGTTCCCCACTTTCTGCCGAATTCTGGAGGTATTACGTGTTGAGTGGCAGAACTCAACGCCGCGCTTAACCTCGACACCAGAGCGAAGAAATAGAAATATAAATTTTAGTAAATATTTCATCTCGTCGAGTGGGAGTCGAACCCACAACCAGTCGGTTTTGCAGTCACACCTCGTGCCGCTGCGCCACGATTGGCCTCGCTCAATTTATTTTAAAATCATGTAGAGATATGTTAAAAAAATAATAGCTTTACTTCTATTAGGTTTTAAGCTTTATATACCTAGTAGGGTACTCAGATGGAATGGAGCGCCAAGTTCCACAATCTCTATTTACCTCTAACTCCTCGTCCACTGTCATCAACCTTTTCAAACACCTTACCATCTTTTTCAGGTGATTTAGCTATATGCCTGATATAGTGTGAATCTAAAAAAAAGTATATTAAACTTCTAGTAAAAAATTGTAAAATAAAAAAAAGTCATTAATAAGATGTATCACTTACATTCATTTATATTTCAAAGTATGTTAGGTATACTTAGGAATGAATAAGATAATTTTTAGGTCTCAAAATAGTTCTGTGATAAAATTTTGTTTTTTTTTTGTTCAACATTCAAAATTCAAAAGTACAGTTTTGATCCCATCCATTTGTATATATATTTTTTTCTAAGTGAAAGTCATACTCTTAGGATAGGAAAATATTTAGAATCGTATATTGTTATTTTTTATTTATTGTTAACGATGACAGCGGCCTTGGTTTATTTTTTAAAAAATAGAAACTTTCAAAAGAATCGCATTCAAGCCCCGTATTTTTATGTTATATTTTGAATATAATATTCACAAATCATAACTATAGTGATTTTATGGAAATACTATCTATTTATTAGGCCAGTCGTGGCGATTTAAAACGCGACAGGCTATTTCTAATCGAAAAAAAAATATCAATATTTTCATTTCCTTAAAGCCGTCGTGTTGCAACGATGCCACGTTTGTGGGTTCGATTCTTATTCGGTGGAAATGAAATATCCTGTTTTTGCTCACGCAAGTCACAACAATCTCATGAACATTCGGCATAAAGTGAGTAACGGAATATCTTATCACTAAGTTATATTATTATACGGCAAAAATAAATAAAACAAACCGTCTCAATAAAAGCCAATATCACAATACCAAAAATAAATAAAAATTGAGACAACGCTATATAATATGCACCTACCAATAGCACTACACTATATACATGGTAGTATGTGAATCGAAACCATTTTTAATTCAGCAAAAATCCCTTAACAGCACAATGGCTGACCTGACGTAGGTGGCGGAATTGTCAGGGCGAATTCGCCGAATACCTGTATAGGTATGGGTAGGAAAAAAATCACCATTGTATTATACCTACGTGAGGTGAATACCTGGATGGCCGTGTTGGAAATTATTCTGTTGCTGCTTTTTTTTTTTTACTTTGCTTTGCTTTGCTGTGCTTTGGGTTGATAGAGGAATGGCTGAATGTGTCTTGGGATTAAATTTCGATATGAATTGATTGAGATAATTATTAAGACTAGAGTACAAGTTGTGGCGTATAATACGCGTTGCCATAGCAACGTGTACGTCACTTTATAAATACAAATTTGTATGTATTTTCGAATGTATGGTAGTGTGTATGTAATGTTTTATTTTTTTGATTTAATATATTTTAATATTAGCGTTCTGCACTCAACTTCTCCTACATATAAACTATGAGTGTGCCAAATTTCATACTCATCCATCCGCGCAATTTTTACAAAAATGTGTCCCAAATTTTTGGTTTACGTATGAATATATAGGTAAACTTTATTATAAAATAAATACTATAAAATATGGTTGCCGCCTTTATCCTAAAGAGAATCGTTAAAGGAATTCTGCAAACGCCTAGCCAAGCGCTACTGCGAATTTGCGGATTCCCAATCCAACCCACTCATTGTCGAAGCGTGTCAGTACCCTCCTCATCCACACTCGCTTCTTCGATTCTCATAGAATCGTTCTAAACGACCAGTATATAGGCAGGATTCATTCTTCAGTCTCGTGACACACTCTCCCCCACCGTAAGAGGCGACAAGACCAGTTCTATCTCACGGCACGGCCGCACTTCGGCGTGACGTGGCTCAACGGTCAAAATACCCCCTGATAGAGTATGGATTTCGTATTTTTTACGGTTGTTACACCTTCTGATACTTTAAATCTTAGGGACGGTACAATATATTTAAATAACATTTAGAATATTAAATAGTATTTTTACAAATAATTGTAAATTAACTTAAAATTTAGTTTCATTAGATATGTATACTGTAATATTACTAAATTATTTTTGTTAGGTTAACCTATTTTTTCAATCTAGCCTAGCCCAAATTAGGGTTAAGACATTCCATTTCCCATGAACCGCCTAATTTTTAAGATATTGCTTCATGCTTGTTGATTGACAAAAATCAACTTCGGTCCTGTTACCTGAGCGAAGACATAATTCATTTTTCCGAGTGGTAATCGAACCTAAAACCATCGCAAATACAGACAAGCTGTACCTTTGCGCCATGACAACCTCATAATCATTCTTTTCTATATTTACAGTAATGATGTCCTTATACACAAAACTAAATAATTATAATATTATTTCTAAATTGCAAACCACATCTAGTAAACGATATCTCTAATTCCCAGTTCTTCATAAACCCCTTATTGGTTCGTATTGTGTCAGTTTTTAGGGGTGCCAAATGAAAGATTTATTCCGTACAGGTGCCGTAATACCTATTTCGTCGCTTAAGCAGATAATTAAAATAATAAAGTCACATAGTCAACGCCATCGTGGCGCTGTGTGATACTGTTTGTAGCACAATAAGTCACAATAAGTAAAAATTAAAATTAAAAATAGCTTCACGCTATATCCCGCACATAGCAGGGTAGGCAGAGGGAACCTAGAGACACTCCGTTCCCCACTTTCTGCCGAATTCTGGAGGCATTGCGTGTTGAGTGGCAGAACTAAACGCCGCGCTTAACCTCGACACCAGAGCGAAGAAATGGAAATATAAATTTAAGTAAATATTTCATCTCCTCGAGTGGGGACAGGACCCACAACCAGTCGGTTTTCCAGTCACACCTCGTGCCGCTGCGCCACGACCGGCCTCCCAACAATATGTATAGGTTCAAATATATTAAGGGTACTCTAGCGTTTAGCGCTCCGTTCTCTCTGACTACCCCGCTAGAAATACAGCGTGAAGCTATGTGTGTATGGATTAAGTATGCTTCCAGAATTCGGAGAAAAGTGAGCAACTTAACACTAGGTTGCCTCTGCCTACCCTGCTGTATGTGGGATACAGCGTGAAGCTTATTATTATTATAATTTTTTACTAGGGACAAATCACTATGGTGCATCAATGACATGTGAATATAAATAGTATTTCTTTATATATTAACAAAAGCTGTTGATGCACCAGATTTGAGATTATACAAAAATATTTTCTTTGCCTCAGTTTGATAAGAGAAATCGCGGCGTTGAAATACACCATTTAACACTGCGTAATGGATACAAAACAAACCGGAAGTAGAGAATTGAGTGTTTTAATAGTGCTAATAAGGATTATTTATTTGTGTCTCAAACATATGTGGGAGATAAGCATAGGACATCTCTCTGGATGGAACGTGAAGCTAAAATAATAAAAAATAATAAGTACGGGTGAAAAAAATACGGTATGTCATATCTTTTTGTAAATGTGTAAAATTGAACATTCTTTTTCTTTATAATTAAAAAAAAAACCATCGGTAATTTCAATTTCTTTTATACTTCCCATCCTATAACATTGTGACTAGCAAAATCAAATATTCTTTTTTGTAACTAAAATGAGGCCGTCGTGGCATACGGTGGGTTCGATTCCCAGTAGGGAAAAAATTCTTATCTCCTCCCTCTGGTAAAGGACATAGCAAAAAGCAACCGCCACTAACACAGCGGAGTGTCCCAACATAAAAGTTCCATCTGTCTACCCTGCCACATGCGGAATGGAGTGTAAAGAGTAGTACCTTATGTACGAAAGAGAAGAATATATATATATATATATATATATATATATATATATATATATATATATATATATAAGCAATTCTAATCACTACTTATTTCCGGAATCTATGGTATTGACTATTGTACTTTGGTAAACGAAGATCTTATAGATTACACAAGGAGTACATGAAACGCCTTTGATTGCGATACATTGCTTAATTAGACACAGCCATTGTAAAACAGGTGTAACTCTATTTTGTAATTATTTGAATTATGAGCAAAAATGTATGATGAATACTTATTTAGAAAACGTATAAAAATTTAAACGTAGCGGGACTCGAACCCCCGCCGCGGTTGACCTGGTCGGTTTCCAGGAGGCGCGGGTTCGAATCCCGCTACGTTCAAATTTTTATACGTTTTCTAAATAAGTATTTTCCTTTCCTAAGTGTGGAATAACACTTTAAAAATGTTTTAAAAAAAATGTATGATGAATTTTGATAATCATATAATTAATATAGATTCTACTTAAAATTATATCTATGTGCACAAAAACTATAACAAAAACAGCAGAAAATTATATTCCAGGCCATTCATGGCGTAGGGGCAAAAGCGTGTGACTGTAAACGCGACAGGTTGTGGGTTCGAATGAGGTATTTAATATATTTATTTTTTTGCTCTGGTAACGAGGCGAGTGCGGTTGGGTTACGCCACTTGCTATGCTTTTGGAATTCCACTGAAACTGGGGAACGGAAGTGTTTTCATGGGAACGAAGTGTCTTAACACTAGGTTATTTACCCTACTATGTGCGGGTTGAAGTTATTGATGCTTTTATACCTAATTACTTTTTTAAATCATTTATTTTTGGGGTCGGTGCCAATCTGGTATTTTTTGGTTTATAAAACGGTTCTTATTGGTTATATTTGAAAGTTTCTATTAATGATATATTGACCTAAGCTAGAGTTGACACTATAAATATTATTTTATAGAAATTAAATTATAAATTTTAATAGAGACATAATACGTATTGTTATTAACATTATTTTCGTAGTTATTTCACTTTGCTTCTCTACCTTTAATTAATCAATGTATAGTTTGTTTCCTTATGCGAAATGCAAATGGTTATCTCGATTTCATATTAGCAATACAATACGTTTCAATCTATAGTGATTTTGCATTAGTATTTGATTTCGTAATAATTTAAAAATTATAGACAAAACACGGCGTTGAGCTCTGCTACTCATGATGTAAAGTGTAACAGAATTTCTTGATATGAGGTTCTTCTTTTCTATGAAGAGTTAGGAGTATATGTATCGTGATATAAAAAAAAACTATAAAAATAAAAGTCCTCGCTTACATCAGTTTGCGTGGATTATAATATGTTAAATCAAAAATCCACTATTCCTTGTTCCCGTATGAATTAAAAAAAAACCATTTGCTCCAATAGGAATCGAACCCACGACCGTTGCGCTTATAATCATATGTTATACCGTTCTCAATATCAGTTGTCATTCTAAAAAAAACTTCTGTTTAAAGGTACCCTCTCTAATTAACACTACAAAGTGGATTTATGTTCGTCAATTTGTATCCAAAATGAAGTAGGTAAAAGCTTTTAAAAGTAACGAATGACTTTTAACAGTGTTAATAGATCAGATGTAGCTTATTAGACAGATTAAATAAAATACAGAAATGAATAACAACTTTTATTAATAATAACATTTTTGATAAAACTCTATTGAAAATTTTGTGTTAAGACTCTCCGTTTCTCATAGACCGCAGATCGATATTACGTAATTAGTAGCGGAATTTCGGGCAATAAATGAAAATAATTCATCTCTGAGTGGAAATCAAACGCACGACCGTCGCGTCAGATTCAGGGATATCTACAATTTGAGAAAATATTATCATTTTTTTATATAATACTTTCTGTTTTCTGTATAGCGTTCTTATGAAGCTAATATAAAAGAGTGACGCAACTTAACTTTGAAGTTTGTGTAATAATCATTTCATAAGTTCAAAGATGACATGATTAATGGTGACATTTACATATACCTATAGTCGTCTTCTATAAAAAGACTATAAATACAACACAAAAATATTTTTAAAAATTTAACTAGTAGTGGTATAATTCGTTGAAAAGTGGGCAGCGTGAAGCTAAAAAAATGTAGTTTCTGAGAAAGCTTTTGCTTAACAAACCAAAAAGCTTTAGCATTATAGTATTACATAGAATAGAAAGTGTGACTGTAACGCTTGTTGCAGTTGTGGGTTCGATCCCCACTCGAGGAAATGAAATATTTATTTAAATTTATATTTCTATTTCTTCGCTCTGGTGTAGAGGCAAAGAACGGCGTTGAGTTCCGCTAACAACACGCAATGCCTCCAAAATTCGGCGGAAAGTAGGGAACGGAGTGTCTTAATACTAGGTTCTCTCTGCCTACCCTGCTGTGTGCGGGATCTGTATCCCGCACACAGCAGGGTAGGGCTTCACGCTGTCGTGAAGCTAAAAAAACATATGTAAAAAGGAATCTCTTTACTAATTAACTTCCACATACACATAATATAAGATTAACGTTTAGATATTCAACGTATCAGGTGGTAACGCCCTAACGATTAGTATATCTGACTAATAATAATAGGGAGGAGCTGCAAATTGCGGGATTTCGGACTCGGCGATTTTTATCTTGGCCCAATTCAAAAGCTTTTTAATTATTAAATATTGTTGTGGCCATTGTGGCGGATGGGGTACAAGCGTGCGACTAAGCGCGACATGTTGTGGGTTCGATTCCCAAACGCGTAAATTAAAAATTAATTATTTTAATTTCCTCGCTGTGGTAACGAGGTAAAGCGTGAAGTTGCGTTCAGCCACTCTCAAGAATTCGGCGGAAAGTGGGAGGCGGAAATGTCTTAATGGAAAACAGGTAAAAAGAACATAAAGTTACAAAAATATATACGTGTAATAAATAATTAGCTTTATGTATATTTTATAAATATTAAATATCAACAATGGTCGTATTTTTTTATTTAAAACAATCAAAATTTTTTTGACGATAATGTCGTAAAAAAATCATATTAGAAGTCATTATAGTTGTCAATCAATTCTGCTTATTAAATCAATATTCATGTATTTTAAGCGGGCGAAGCCGTGGGCGAGCCGCTAGTATATATATAATTTAATTAATATACGCTTACTTCTATAACTTGTTCCACAGTCTAACATTGCCTGCAACGTTATGGGGTGCGTGTTCAGAATTTTATGAGCCCCCAAATGAACCTGAAACAGTTATTTTTTCCCGAACATCTGTTTAATTATGCCGAAAGATCTTACCAATGGTTTTTCGTTAAATAGTTAACGAGGATTCTCTTTTTTTGTCTTCTTTGTTTAGTTTAGCATTGCTTTAATTTAATTTGTTTAGGTACTAGTCGAATAGTGGATATCCGCATAATATTCATAAAATCAGAGAAGATATTTTCATAAAGTATTTTGTTATGTTTTGTTCCTAGAGTTGCTAAAAATCTGTTAAATAAAAAATGGTATTATTTTACATTATGTTTAAATTGCCGTTTTGAGTACCACCACTCAAACATAATCACTAAATTTGGGCAGAAAGTGGGGAACGGAATATCTTAGCAGTACTTTATCTCTGACTATCTTACTATATGCTGAGTGAAACAAAAAAGGAAGTATTTTTTTATCAATCGATCCGCTTCACGCTGTATCCCGCACACAGCAGGGTAGGTAGAGGAAACCTAGTGTTAAGACACTCTGTTCCCCACTTTCTGCCGAAATCTGGAGGCATTGCGTGTTGAGTGGCAGAACTCAACGCCGCGCTTAACCTCGACACCAGAGCGAAGAAATGGAAATATAAATTTAAGTAAATATTTCATCTCCTCGAGTGGGGATCGAACTCACAACCAGTCAGTTTTGCAGTCACACCTCGTGCCGCTGCACCACGACCGGCGTCAAACACCCTCAAACGCCTCAAAAACTTTTTATAAAGATTTTAATGAAGATTTTATGTAAGACTGCATTTTGTCTGCAGTAACTATTGTAAGTAATTTTAGTGTTTGCTAAAAACTTTACTGACTCACTTTATTAGTTCATGGAAATTGAACTCATTAAGAAAACCAAAAATAGCAAACCTAAGCTTAATTAGTAATTTCTGGATCTTTCGAATATTCACTTTTATGCTAGTTTTTAATTTTTTAGAGAAATTTTATTTAATTTATATATTTTTTGTCTATTCGAATTGAAACAATAAGAATTTTGTTAAAAATCCTTAAAGCCGTTGAAGCTGCCGTTGTTTTACTATGTCATAAAAAGAAAAAAAAGAATAATCTATTATTTTCCTAAAATCACTGTCACTGAGGACAGTCATGGCGCGGGGGCACAACAGTGTCTTGTTTTGACACCACGTAAACGATTGCAGATAAATGAAAATATAAATGTTAATAAATATTTTATCTCTTCAAGTGGGAATCGAATCCACAACCAGTCGATTTTACAGTCACACTTTGTGCTGCTGAGGAAATGAAATATTTAATATTTCATTTATTAGCAAAAACGCGGCCTTGAGTTCCGCCACTCAACATGCAATGCTTCCAGAACTCGGCAGAAGTGAGCTGCGGAGTGTCTTAACACTAGCCTCCCTCCACCTACCCTGCCAAAAAGCGAAGCTGAAAAACAAAGGAAAAAAATCACTGCATATGTCCCCATTAGAATGATAGCGATGAATACTGTAAATTATAACTCTTATCAAATAAAATTAGAATCTAAAATAACAGTTTTTAGTAGGACAATATATGAACGTTCCCAACTGATCTTAATAGTTCCAAGAAACAAAGTAAGTAAACACATAGTTTCCATACACAAAATTACTAACTACAACCCCACATATAAACTTTGCCACGATTATGGCAAAGTTCTCATACTTAAACCAGTAAATTTTGTTCCAGACATTTAAAGCTTTAATAAAAACTGTTTACTTAGACGAAACAACTACAAAATGCCTATGGTGAACTAATTTTTCTTATAATTTTAATTAAAATATATTTCAGTGGATATTAATAATTTTAATTAAAATATATTTCGATGGTTTTCAATCGACTTCTGTACAAGGAGGAGGTTGTCAATTCGAATATATTTATGTTTATGTTTGTTATCTCAGAACTTTTCACTTTGACTGGGTGAAACGATTTTGATGATTCCTTTTGTATTTGAAAGCTGGTGCTTCCTGTGTCCCATTTTAATTTGGCCCATTTCTGATAATGTTATCCAGAATAAAATCACAAACGTCTTAAATTTGCATAATATGTGTGTGCGCGACAAATGGACGAATAACTCAATATCAAGCCAACCGATTTCGATGTTCCTGAAAAACTTTCTTACACTATAATAAAAGCTTAACAAAAAAAGAGGTGTAAGCAAATTTGTCTTTGACATGACAGCTTCAAAAAAATTTACTATATATAATATATTGCTAGACTATTCAAGATACGAATATTGTTTAAATCTAATTATTTATGTAAGTTTATAAGGCGACCATTATGCGTTTTTGTACCATCACACTGTATCCCACACTTAGCAGTGTAGGCCGAGAGAACATGCGAATCTAGTATTAAGACATTTCGTTCTCATTAAGACGCTTCCGTTACTCACTTTCTGCCAAATTCTGGAGGGATTATACGTGTTAAGTAGCAGAACTCAACGCTGCGCATTACCTCGTTATATCTTCAAATGGAAATCGAACTCACTACCTATCGAACATGTCCTGTTTACAGTCGCACGCTTATACCCCACGAACCACAACTGGCCTCGACTTATTAGTATAGTTACTTCAAAGAGGTGCTACGGAACAGCGTAAACCGTAATGTAAACGTGATAGTTATAGGTTCGATATCCATTCAATGGACTGTCTTTTTTTTCTTTGATAAGAAGATAGAGGGTATCAAGTTTCATCAATCGATATTTCGAATTAAGGTCGACAGCGGAGGACGGAGCATTTTGACATTAGGTTTTCTTTTTCAAGCTATATAAGCTTTGGCGGAGAAGAAAAAAAACAAGGGTAGTAATAAAAAAATAAGCTGCTTATTAAATACTGTACAAAGTTTCATAAGCCTAATAAGCGTTTTATTAGTATATTAATTTAGAAATATGAGACATACTTATCGAGTGCAAGCTCATATAGATTGTAATAGTGTTTCATAAAACGTTAAACGAAAAAGTTTATATGTAATATAAATAATATAATTTTTTAAAATCAGCTTCACGCTGTGTCCCGCACGTAGCAGGGTAGGCAGAGGGAATGTAGTGTTAAGAGACTCCATTCCCCACTTTCCGCCGAATTTTGGAGGCATTGCGTGTTCAGTGGCGGAACTCACGCAAACCGCGGTGTTGAGTTCCATCGCTCAACACACAATGCCTCCAGAATTCGGTAGAAAGTGGGGGACGGAGTGTCTTAACACTAGGTTCCCTCTGCCTACCCTGCTGTGTGCGAGAAACAGCGTGAAGCTTATTTATTTAATTTATTTAAATATGTTAGGTTCTACTTTGAATGCTAAACTATTTTATGCAAATTAACCTAATTAGTGAAAATGATGTTTATAGAATTCAAATTGCATCACATTTTCGATAATTTCAAATCAAATTTATACAAATTTAATCGTTTAGAGGATGAATATTATAAAGGTTTACGCCTGTAATAATAATATAGCAAATATTCATATAGTCGTATCGTCAACTTTGTGCCTTTAAAATTATAAAGGCAATGCTTTTTTCCTAGGTTTTGCAATTATTTAGTTTTAGTTAAGTAATTAAAATGTTTTCTTTTACAAGTATTTTATTTATTTTTATGTAAAATAAAAAAGCCATTCTAATGTGGTACAGCGGCTTATTGTAAGCGTGACGGTCGTTGGTTCAATTTCCATTTTTGGGAATGCATTATTTTCATTTCCTCGGTTTCGTTTCGAGACAAAACGCGGCGTTGAGTTCCAATAACGAATCTGCAATGTTTGGGAATTGAGCGGATATTGGTGAATGTTATCTGTTAAGATTAAGTAAAGATGCTTTAAAAAATATAAATAAGTATAACTAGGCATCTATTTATTGAGGCACGAAGTGTGACTGTAAAACCGACTGGTTGTGGGTTCGATCCCCACTCGAGGAGATTAAATATTTACTTAAATGTATATTTCCATTTCTGGTGTCGAGACTAAGCGCGGCGTTCGCGCAGTTCTGCCACTCAACACGCAATGCCAAAATTCGGCAGAAAGTGGGGAACGGAGTTTCTTAACAGTAGGTTCCCTCTGCCTATCCTGCTTTGTGCGGGATACAGCGTGAAGCTGATTTAATTATTTGATTGTTAAGGCACCTATTTAAGAAGAGTGAGCCTTGAAGAGCTATTTTTACTTAAGCCACTTAAATTTCCGCTCACATATCGACCTATCCACTCAGTTGTTTTATTTAAGTACATATTACATTAGCATATTCGATTGCAAATAGAAAATTAACATATTTATTGCAAATCTTCTAACATACATACACTCATTTCATCTCATAAATATTATATACCCTATAGCTCTACATACAAATTTCTAAGAAACCTTTTATTAAAATCTTTTGAAAGTAATAAATACTTTAAAGAAATATATCCTTTATTCCTATAATACATTAGAGCCTAAATGCTTTGTCATATTTGTGTTTTAGATGCTCTTCTCTACATATAAAATCGCGGTAATATTTGTAAGTTACCTCCAAAATACTCGACTCACGCGTAATTTCTATAAATATTTGAATTTTGTTCGCAATGTATGAAAGCTTAAGGTAAAATGCGGTTGCTATATTCCTTATAATACTTTTATTAATGTTTAAGTCCATTTGGCGCAGTGGGAGCGTGTTGTCTGCAAGCACGACGACTGTGAGTTCGATTCCCACTCGGTGCATTGAATTATGTTAATTTTAATTATTTTATTATATTTTCTTTCTTTATACTGTGTGTAAATGGTTTTAACACTGACGCACTGGCACATTATGTGATAATATGAAAGAAATGTATCGTTTTTCTTCAATAAGTTATTTTTATTTTTTCATATTGATGTTGAAGGGAGCGATTAGTGGGCGAAGCAAATATAGAGAGAAACCCCCTAATGTTAAAAGAAGAAAAAAGTATGAGTATATAATGTATATTACATTTTTCATCTTACAAGTGTAGATTCAAATCTCGGTACATACGTATGTAAAGTAAAATTATTTTTTACCAGACCAAGGAAATAAAATTATGATTATCAATATTTATAATAGTCGAGATATTTATAAGAGTCGAGAACAGTCGAGGCGCGAGGTGTGACTTTAAAAACGACTGGTTGTGGTTTCGATTCCCACTTGAGGAGATGAAATAAATATTTCAAATTGAGTAAATACTCAAATTTATATTTCCATTTCTTCGCTCTGGTGTCGAGGTTAAGCGCGGCTTTGAGTTCTGCCACCCAACACGCAATGCCTCCAGAATTCGGCAGAAAGTGGGGAACGGAGTATTAACACGAGCTTTCCTCTTCCTACCCTGCCGTGTGCGGGATACAGCGTGAAGCTGATCATACATCGAAGAATCGAACCCACAACCGGGCGCACGCTTGTGCCACTGAGCCACGAATGATCTCAACCGTACATTAGAACAAACAATTAAATTCTATATTAAAGAGACTCTATTTATCGACTATATAATTCCATCACAAAATGGTACCGCGGTTAACCAAACTGTAATGCATTAATAGAAATAATAACACGTTAGTATATTAGCGAAATTTAATATAGAATAACTTTTACATAGCTATGGCTGGTTGAATTGCAAACGCGAAGTGTATGAGGCCAATTCACACTTGAGAAATGTTGTTTTATAATACTTTTTACTAATAATTTTACTTCTTTGATAAGACAAAGAACGGCGTTGAGTTCTGCCTTTTAACATGTGTTTATAAACATAACTCCACATAGTATACAAGAGGGAACGCAAAGCGAACCTAATATTAAAATATTCTTTTCCTTTGCATTGTGAATTAAGTTCTGGAACTCAACGCCGCGCTTCATCTTGTTACCAGAGAAAGGTAATGACAATAATTTATTCCCCTGAATACAAATCGAACCCATAACTATCGTGTTCAACAGTTAGACGCTGTCTGTCCCTTTCTTCAAGCTTACCCCTGAACGGACAGTTTTTACATAACTAAATTTTATATTTATTATCTTTAAAATTATATTATTTTTATACTATAAGGTAATTTTTGGTAAAAAGTATTATCTTTTTCATACAAAATATCGTTTACCTAATACCTACCAAAGTTTTATACGCAAGAATGGAGTCCAAGCCACAACATCAATACTCTATAATCCACGTAAACGCATCAATATCCTCATCAACCCTAATTTGACATATTGTTACCGGTAATATGTGGTAAACCATAGGTTATGGAATTAATTACAGCTAATATATGATAGTCTAGGCCACAGTGTCAAGAGGAATACGTGAGCGTTGTCGATTTTGATATAGTAAAAGTTTTAATGGGACCAGTAGTGGCACAGGGGCGGTAAGAGTGTGACATAAAATTTCTAGTGTTTTTATTTCTTCGCTCTGGTAACGAGGTATATGTGGCGTAGAGTTCCGCCACTCCTCAAGCAATACCTCTAGAATTCGGTGGGAAATGGAGAATGGATTGTCTTAAAACTAAGTATCCTCTGAATACCCTGGGCGTGCAGAATACAGCGTGAAGCCTAGCCTAGCGATTTTTCGAAGTTTCTTTTAGCTATAAGTTTTACAAATTATTTTTTTACTTATGTCAGTCAAAAATAATGTTGTCCGTTTGTTGATATACCAATAGTTTCATTGTGTATTTTATCTATGTAAATTTTGTAATAGTGATATATTTTTGAAAAAATATATGAAGCATAAAGAAAACAGATGTGCACGCATTACACGTAAGGACGTGGTATTATAATGATTAAGTAAATCAATACAAACATGAGGCCGTCATAGCGCAGGAGCCCATGCATGCGACTGTAAGTACGACGACGTTGGGTTCGATTCCCACTGGAGGGAATGAAAGATTTAATATTTTCATTTCTTTGCTCTAGTAACCAGGCAAAGCGCGTTGTTGAGGTCTGCCACATACACAATGCTTAGAGAATTAAGGGGAAGGTGGAGAACGGTTGTTAGAGTATGCGAAAATAACGTAGTGCGACAACATTCAATTGTCCATGTCGATATGATTATATAGTTATTTAGAATATTATAATAATTTTAATCAAAATTAAATAAAAAAAACTAATAAATTTAATCTTTTTCTTATTATATAATGATTTTAAAATTTAAATGCAACCTCCATGCCTACCACATTAAAATACAGAAAATGCACCAATGTAAAGAAAACACTATCATTTTTTCCTGAATGAAACTACGACTTTTATATCAACATCTATATCCCAATATCTTTTGTTCTCAATATGTAATCTTATCCCATTACACAGACGCTATGAAATAACAAAACCTGACTTCCACAGGATCGGAACGAGGAAAACGCTCATTTGAAGGGACACTTTGACTGATGGGTGACCCTATTAAGAAGGCTGGGTCAACTAGTCGACGCATTCGGACGTATGTGGAAACCAGATTAAGAAAAGCTCTTCGATTCGCAAAAGTTGGGGTAATCTCAAGGCAGGAAGGTCCAAGAGTATTGGTACAGGGAAGGTCAACGATGTTGGACAGTGGGCATTACGCGGTTGAGAAAACAGACTTAATATGATAGACAAGACTATTTCGATTTGTCTATGTCAAGAAGAGATTGACTTTTTTATTGTAATATTTTTTCTCGTATTAAAGAGCAAATATTTGAATATTGGAATGGTTTAAAGTTTAAAATAGTATATATAAATTGAAAAAATCTCGTCTTGTCCTGCATAAGCAGGCTTTCTCAAGCAACATCAGTATATTCTTCTTTTATATTATTTTCTGCCATATCCGCATAGTTAATATTGTTACTTTAAGAGAGTCAACCCACATATTACAAGTCTCGAGACAAAGAATTATAAAGAAGAAGGTTTAAAGAACAAAATATAGATTGTCTCTATAACTTCTAAGGATTGAGTTAAGCTTTGATAATTTAATTGCTGAACTTCGAATTTTGTTAAATTATTTTATTTTTATTTAATCATATTATATCATTTTATTATTTACCAAAAGTGACGAATGATATAATCTTACAAATTTTACATTTCATAATATTATTAATTTAACGAGGCCAGTCGTGGCGCAGGGGCACAAAGTGTGCCTGTACCTAGACTGGTTGTGGGTTCGATGTTCATTCGAGGAGATCAAATATTTATTTACATTTATATTTTCATTTCCTCGCTCTGGTGTCGAGGGGATAGCGCGGCGTTGAGTTCCGCCACTCAACACGCAATGCTTCCAAAAATTGGCGGAAAGTGGGAAACGGAGTGTCTTAACACTAGGTTCCCTCTGTCTACCCTGCTGAGTGCGGGATACAGCGTGAAGCTGAAAAAAAATAATTTACTAGATATATTATCAAAACAGAAACACGAAATGCCATCAAAAGTTATTAAATTATGTAAATTCTATTATTTGAAGCGACTAATCCCATAATAATAATTGAATTGCATTACAGTAATGAATTTTGTTTTTCAAAACATCAGCTTATCTTTTAATAACGTTTATGTAAATGCGAAGCCATTGTGGCGTTGTAAGACAGCTTGTGACTGTTAACGTTGTGAGTGTAGGTTCGATTACCTGGAGGAGGAAATGAAAATTGATTCTCTTTTTTATACTGAAACAGACTTGCATTTGACCGCAATAAACATGATTAAGCGTTGATGCGGTCTACGGTGTTGCACGCTTGCCTAATAAATACCTATTCACTGTGTTTTAGAAAAATCCCATATTGTATATTATCGAAAATAAACCACACATTGTATGTCATGGATAATTTTATCTATTTAATATTGTCTTTTCTGCTCTAGTATCGAGATAAAACGCGGCGTTATGTTTCGCTACTCAACACGCAACGCCTTCAGAAATTGGTGGAAAGTAGGGCGCGGAGAGTTTTACACTAGGAATGTCTTACACAACCCTGATAGATCGTGAACCTGAAAAAAAAGTATTTCATGGAAAATAAAGACGCTGGCAATAACTTCTATTCTCTGGGCATTTCCTTCATACCCTAGGTTTCCAGCATGTATAGATGAGGTCAAGCTGTTTTCCTAGAGGTTCTAAGGTATAAAATGGTAAGAGGAATTAAGTTGTGGAATTCTAAGGAAATATATGTATACGGTAAAATACAGACAACGAGGCAACCCTCTGCTGCTTCAGGCTCTGCATTTAAGTATCAACGAGGGTCTTTTTATTTCTTCTTTTTGACTAGTCTTCTGGCTCGTCTCACAATTGACTTTAAAGCCTGTAATTGGTACTTGGCAGATCCATCTTATAAGTGAGAGCAATACTCCATACACATACATGGACTTACTTGTGCTTTATATCTCTGAATTACATTTTATTCCACCGTTTAGTTTTGTTGTTCAACGCGCGATCTCAAATTCCAACGAAAAGAAAAAACCGAGCAAGTGCGTGCGGTTCCGTACAATAATCTATAAAAACGGCAAAAAATCACATTTATCGTATGGATACTTCTTATATATCTCTATCTTATTATCTAAATACCTATTTTAATGAGTTTTTTACTATCTCTTGTAATAGCGGCAAAATATCTGTGAAAATTTCAACTGTCCATCACGGTTCATGGGATGTATCCCATGCAAGCTGTAGCTTGTATCAAATTTATACCGAATTTAACAATTTTCACACAATTTTCGACGAAGCACAAGTTAAAAAGCAGACCGGTTAACCAAAAATATTTCAAAAACCTCCGAACGAAAATAGAATCCTAATTCATGGACTAGGTTCGGGCATTTTCCAAATGGCGTCGATATTTTCATAAGCCTAAGTGATCCTAAAATGAAAGGAAACTATGAAACTAAGACTTTTTTCATAAGCTTGGTTTCAATTATCATAAACCTACGTTAACATTTGGATCAAAATGAACAGTTTTTTAGTACAAGGCGTTCATATTTTACGGTATTTTTATTTGTTTCTCCTTAAATATATACAGTTGGATCTTTTGTTTTTTATTTGGTTTGTTATCTTATGTTAGTTTTTACTGGTTTATTATATAAGGAAATATACAAATATGACGCCAAAGTAGTCATATATTTATTAGAGGACTTCGACTGACTTAAGATGAAGCATTGTTACTCGTCACCAAGAAAACTTAGTGCTTTTATGTTTTATTGTTGAAACTGCTGGTCAAAAACTCGTATTACTATAAATTTTAATTACTTTTTTTATTCCACCCTGTATCCTGCGTATAACAGGGTAGGCGAAAGGAACCTAATGTTAAGATATTCCGAACATTTTTTGAGATATTGTGTGTTGAGTAGCGGAACTCAACGCCTTAGTTTGTATTGGTACCAATGCGGTTAAATAAAATTAAACATTACAGAAAAAAAAATAAAACCTAAAACGCTCGCGTTTACAGAGAGTCGCTTTGCCTGGCTGTGCTACGATGGTCTCAATTTAATAATTATGTATTTCTTTTATGGAAAGGACAAGGCAAAAAGCGTAAAGCTCTAACCTGATTGTAAGTGATCACCATAGCCCACGATTCCGTGCAACACCAGAGCTACTATACTATACTATTGCAGCATTGCCGGTCTAGATAGAGTAAAATATATTATTCCAGCATTTTCTATTTACTGAAGCTTAGAAGCCTAATAAGTGAGGACTTATTGGGCTTCTAAACTGCAAACTTTATATCGAGAAACATAACATTAATATTATAAGAAATAATTTGCCAGGAATAAGTTAACTACTACTTAGTAGTTTAACATAACTATTTAGTTATTAGAATGATAGTTATAAGAGGTCGTTGTGGCACAGGGACGTAAGCGCGGTGTTGAGTTCCGCCACTTAACACGCAATGCATCAAAAAGCTTCTTGATACTAGATTTTCAGGTGTCCTTGCCTGTGATGTGCGGGATATAACGACCTAAAAAATATTTATATAAAAAACCATTTGCCAAGTTAACTACCATATAATTATTAATATTATTCATACATATTTGCATAAACGAATTGCGTTAATGTAAACTCCGTAGATATGTAGGCATTACTTTTTTTTTTCAGCTTCACGCTGTATCCCGCCCGCAGCATTTTCAGGCAGAGGGAACCTAGTATTAAGACACTCCCTTCCCCACTTTCTGACGAATTCTGGAGGCATTGCGTGTTGAGTGGCAGAACTCAACGCAACCTCGACACCAGAGCGAAGAAATGGAAATATAAATTTCATCTCCTCGAGTGGGGATCGAACCCACAGCCAGTCGGTTTTACAGTACACTTTGTGCCGCTGCGCCACCACTGGCCTTAGGCATTACTTATTTACCTATATTATATAAAAAAAATGAAAATTGTCCTTTGTCCAATCTTAAAAATCAATTATACGCTACAATGTCCTGAACAAGGGTAATATTATGGTTTCATAAAAGAAATTTCCAACGTATTCATCCGCTTTGCCTGGCAATATTCGAATTTCTCTAGGGATATCACTCAGCTCAAAGTGGACTCGTTCTTGATACTGAAATTTTAATAGCACGCATTGCTTACTGCGTCTACTGTGTGAGCTTTACTTCACCGCGGCGGTTGTGGCGGTGTGGGTAAATCATAAAGATCAAAGGTTGTTTTTTGTTTTGTAAACAGCATCTTGCGTGTTTTTTAGAAGCAAAGCAAAGCGGAAACACGTTCTTTCACGCGTAGCTGGGTAGGCATAGGGATTGTAGTATTAGGACACTCCGTTCTCTACTTGCTGTTTAATTTTCAAGATATTGAGTGTTGAGTAGCGAAACTTAACAAATTTGTCACAATTACTAAAAAACGGCGAAAACAAAAATATTTTTTTAAGCATTCCCCTGAGTGAGAATCGAATCCTCAAACATCGTATTTTTCTCCTCGACCATCGTTTTGAATTTGAATTTGCTCCACGTCTTTTCTCGCTTAGAGTGGTGGATAGAGGTAACTTTTCGTCTTATTTTCGAGTCAAAGCGTTGAACATGCTTTGACTCGAAAATAAGACCAATAGTGGCGTCTATGGCCGGAACTCAACGCCGCGTTTTGTCAAACCAAGCAGTAAATCAAACATACAATCAAAGGAATAACGATCCCGCTGTGTTGCTGTCTTGTCTAAAGACGACTCGTCACTTCTTCTACTTTAAAATCTCTATTAGTTACTTTAGAAAATTTTACAGTAACAATTTGTCAAATTTTACAATATTCAATTACAATAGAAGAACTAAATCGTAGAAATGAAACAGAAAGACGAATTAGCAGTGATACATTTTTATTGCGCACATATAAAAGTTTACTGTCCTTACCTTCTGTGGATTCGTATTTGGGTGAAGGAATAAATCAAACGGGACCAGGATATTATCGTTCTCGCAAAGATGTGGTTACCATACTACTACTATAGAATTTATATATGCTATTACTACTAATAAGAAAAAAGTCAGCTTCACGCTGTATCCCGCACACAGCAGGGTAGACAGAGGGAACCTAGTGTTAAGACACTCCGTTCCCCACTTTCTGCCGAATTCTGGAGGCGTTGCGTGTTAAGTGGCAGAACTCAACGTCGCCTTACTACTAATAGTAGTATATAATAAAGAACTACAGGCCCCCGTTACGCAATGGAGCAGTTCTGATCGAAGCTTTACTATAAACGCGGTGGGTTCCATCCAAATTCTTTAGTCCAATGGGAATATATATTACGAAAAAAGCCTATCCTAAAAAAAAATTAAAGAAAAACACAGTGGATAATGAAGTATCTTAACATTTCCGGTACGGTTTCCTCTATCTATCCTGGTACACGCAGGATACAGAGTGAAGCTGAGAAAAAAAAACGAAAAACAATAAAAAAAATCTATATAGTACATATTGAATATTTATTTATTTAATAGGAAGCCAACATAATATACAGTGTAATTTATCTTTCGTGCATACCTTAGTATAGAACATTTTATTGTACACTATACACTACGCTTAAAGGCTTACTTAACATGTAATACATAGATTTGTTCCGAAACTTACATTATTCTATGAGTATATTCTATGAATATCAAAACTCTGTATAAAATCCCAGAAATACCACACATCCCAACAAACACAACAAGGCTAACAACGACAGGCTAAAATTTAATAAGCCAGTGCAAGTGGCGACATCTGTTCAAATAACCGTGTACTATGCAAAATTCATAAAACGCTTAATACTTAGCAGTACGTACTTGAACCGTCTGTATACGTCTTTATGACGCGCCGGGACAGAATCCAAAATTAGAATTTACCCAATTTAGCTTCTTTATTACTGGCTGCCTCGAGTTGAGTGGGGTAGCCCTATAGTATTCTGATGACAATATCTTTTTAATATCTGCGTTATTATAAATGAGGATATTCGTTTTTTTTGTTTAGCTTCACGCTGTATTCCGCACATAGAAGGCTAGGTACACTTGAGAATCCAGTGCTAAGACACTGTTCTCCTTTAGACATTTCCGTTCTCCACTTTCCATCAACTTCTGGAGGCACTGCGTGTCGCCTCAACGCCGTGCTTTGCTTCGTTACAAGAGCGAGGAAACTAAAATATTAAATATTTCATTCCCTCAAATGGAAATGAACTCACAATCGTTTTGTTTACTGTGAAGCTGATTTATTTTATTTTATGTATAATATTTTGATTTATAATAATTCAGTCTTTTTCTAAGAACTTGTAACAATTATTCATTGAGCCGAAAAAAACTATAATAAACATTATTTGACATAACGTCTCCACACAAAATAAAAAAATAATATTATTCCTTCCATTTTTGTTCAATTCATTACTTGCATATTTTGTATATGAACAAAATAAGAATCACTTAAATTCTTTCATAACTGACCAAGCAAGAAATGCACATACTCGTACGTACAAGAAACAATAAAACAAAAAAATCATAGAATCGAATCGACAATCTTTTCTTTTTTTAAATCATCCGATTTAAAAAAAGAAAAGATTAAAATAATAGTGATAAATCACTATTCAAATCAAATCAAATCAGCTTCACGCTTTATCCGGCACACAACAAGGTAGACAGAGGGAACCTAGTGTTAAGACACTCCGTTCCCCACTTTCTGCCGAATTCTGGATGCATTGTGAGTTGAGTGGCAGAACTCAACGCCGCGCTTAACCTCGACACCATAGCAAAGAAATTGAAATATAAATTTAAGTAAATATTTCATCTCCTCGAGTGGGAATCGAACCCACAACGGTTTTACAGTCACATTTCGTGCCGCTGCGCCACGACTGACATAAAACAGTTAAATAAGAACCAAACAAAGCTATCATCGAATATATTAAAGAAACTTAATAGATATCTTAATTAAATTTCAACCCATAACTTCTAGGTAAGGTTTATGCTTTCCATAATAAAACGGTACCATATTGTATCCCAAATAAAGGAAAATATATAAATTCAAAGGGCTTTATTCACTGTGTTTCATGATTTTTATAGCATTATTATTAAAGGGCCTTACATAAAGTTGGGTTTTTATGACAGAGTGCCTAGCAGATCGCGTTCCCAGATTTATATTCCATTAGACTTGCGTTGGGGCTGGAAGAACATTTTGTTCTAAGCTTAGACTTCTGTAAGTGCTCATTTTTCATGTATATTTATGTATCAGCCAGTCGTGGCGCAGCGGCACGAGGTGTGACTGTAAAACCGACTGGTTGTGGGTTCGATCCCCACTCGAAGAAATGAAATATTTACTTAAATTTATATTTACATTTTCTTCGCTCTTGTGTCGAGGTTAAGCGCGGCGTTGAGTTCTGCCACTCAACACGCAATGCCTCCAGAATTCGGCAGGAAGTGGGGAACTGGTGTCTTAACACTAGGTTCCCTCTGCTTACCCTGTTGTGTGCGGGATACAGCGTGAAGCTGATTTTTTTTTTTTTATGTATCTAGCTCTTTTACTAGATATATGTTGTATGGGTAGGCATAAGAACCAAGTGTTGAGACGCGTTGTTTCAATTTTTTTTGTTGATTCGCGGAATTTAACACCGCGCCTAGTTACCAGAGTGAGGAAGTGAAAATAATTAATTCTCCTGAGTGGTAACCGAACTCACAATTTGAATAATTGCAGTTATATATTTTCGTTTTAATATTCAGTCGTTGCTGAGCATATACCATTAAATGAAATCATCCTTTTAATTATTTTTAAAATAAAAAAAAATACAGTCAACTCATTCATTCATTTAAAAAATAATAGTGCAGCAGGATAGGCACAGGGAACCTAATGTTAACACTCTGATCCCCACTTTTCGCCGAATTCTGGGGGCATTGCCTGTTGACTGGCGGAACTCAACGCCGCGCTTTGCCTCGACACCAGAGCGAAGAAATCAAACTATAAATGTAAATAAATATTTCATTTCCTCGAGTGGAAATCGAACCTACAACCAGTCGGTTTTACAGTTACACTTTGGGCCCCTGCGCCACGACTGTCCTCTTAATTATTCTTCACAATGCAATCCATACTATTCCATACTAATATTATAAATTCGATAATAAATCTGTCTGTTTCTGATCCGATTGTTATAAATAATTATAAAGATTTACTTGAAGGTCTCGGGGTGAATATACTTTTTTATCTTTTTTTTCAGGATTTTTTTTTGTTTTAAGAACAATAAATCAACCTCAAGATACACATGAAAACAATGGTCTACAAAATATTGTTATTTAAAAAATCTTTTTTAATAGTTTGCAATTCATTCGGGATTGTAGCCATTTTTTATATATTTATTTAATTCATAATAATCTTATTAATTCATAGCAAAAGGAAAAGAAGGTCCTGGATGTTTTTAATTATACCATCAAAATGTAACATGTTTTTGTTATTTATTAAGTGTTATATTTCTTATTAGAGTTAATTTATTTTTAACTTTTTAGTTCATTTTTTAACAAATAATAAATGCTTGTTCTTAAAAAAGTTTTTTTTTTCTTAAATTTTATTCTCTCTCTGCCTCCCCTATTGTGTGTGGGATGCAGCGTAAAGCTGATTTGATTGATTATATTTCAAATTCATTACAAAAATAAAAAAAAACTTTAAAATATCTTACATTTTTAACCAATAAATTAAATTCACCGTAATAAAATTCTCAGCGGAAATACTTTATAAACACTAAAGTAACCTATTCGATATACCAATCGATCTCGGTCTTGCCAAAGGCTTCTAGTAGTTTATTTGTCGGGCTTCTTTACCCCTTGCAGTCAACTCGAGATTGTGTCACTAAGGGAACCTAATGGAATAGTGTGATCGAACGCCAGCGCAAACACGCTTTAATTCACGTGTTTCTGGAAAAATAGGATATCGGGTCTTGGAAATGTTTGGGAATAACGGTAACGTATTTTTCAGATATTTTTCTTGTGTAAATATTGTAAAAATTATGTTGCGAAATAGTATCTGATGTAGAAATAACAATTTAAGATTATCACGTGAATCTTTTCCTTTTTTTTCTCTGGCAAAAGCCCAGCGTTAAGTTCCGCCACTCAACACACAATACATCGAAAAACTCGGCGAAAAGTGAGGTACAGAGTGTCTTAACACTAGGTTCCCTCCGTTCACCCTGTTATATGTGGGATATAGTGTGAAGCTTAATTTTTTGATCACGTAAATGAAAATGAGGCTGTCATGGCTCGGTGGCCTAACGTTGTAACTGTGAATGTGACTGATGTGAGTTCGATTCCCTCTCGGGGTGTGAAATATTTAATATATTTATCTCTTCGTTCGCTCTGACTCAAAACGCGGCGTTCGGCGGCGGCGGCACGCGGAAAAACAGAAGTGCCTTGATGGAAACGGAGTATCTTAACTGGAGGTTCCCAGATTCCCTCTCATATATGGCAACATGAAGCTAAAAAAATAAGAATGTGCATTTTATCAGCAAAGTAGCAATCCTTTCGCCTTATGCTACATAGTCTTTGGGGGGGTCCTCAATTTGTTAACGTTAATAATATATCAAAATGAAAAAATAGTATTGTGTATTGTTTGTTTCTTTCTATTATTATAAAAATACCTTGTCGTCTTCGACTTTGTCGTATAAGGTTTTTTTTTGTAGCTTCACCACGGCTGGCCTCAATTATTACCATTTGACAACGGAGCTGATGCTGCAGGGAGGAACCAACACCTCTTGATTATAAGAACGACTACGGCTAAAATGTTAGATTTTTCATCATAAAATAATTTCATCTAGAATATAAATAGCATAAAAATAATTGTCATACAACAACAGTGGGGCTCTTATCACAGAAACGCAGGCCCGAAATCAAATAAAAAATGTAACACAAGGGAAGTCAACAAAGCACAAAATTAGTTTTATCCGAAAAATAGGAGAGAGCAACGAGACGAAATGCGATAGAATTGCCGAGCTATTTGCGGTATTGTTGTATGATATGGTGCCATTTTGGGTACTTCAGTCTTTCTATGGGAGGAAACGATTTACGTATTTGGTTAGGAAAATTGAGTTTTTTTTTAGATTGAGCTATATTTAGGTAAAAATAGGATTTGACGAGATTAAATCATTCGATGGATCTGTAAGGAAGGCAGTGCTTTTGTATCGGTGTCGGGAGTTAGATTCCCTAAACGCCTTACAAAGTGGAAAAGGTTGAATAAGAAGAAAGACCCTGGCGATCTAGCGACATACGCTAGGATTAATGTAGATTCACGCTGCATCCCGCACATAGCAGGGTAGGCAGAGGGAACCTCGTGTTAAGACATTCCGTTCCCCACTTTCCGCTGAATTCTGGCGGCATTGTGTGCTAAGTGGCGGAACTCAGCGCCGCGCTTTGCCTCGACACCAGAGCGAGGAAATGCAAATATAAATGTAAATAAATATTTCACTTCTTTGAGATTTACAGTCACACTTTGTGCCTCTGCGCCACGACCTGCCTCTACTATTTAAAAAAAAGACAAAAACCAGATATTTTAGCTTTACACTCTTTCTTGTATATAATCTAGTATTAAAACACTCATATAGAGCCGTTGGAGTGATGGAACTCAATACTACAATTTATATTATCACCAGTAAGAGGAAATGAAAATATTTAATTCCCTCGAAGAGGAACTGAACAGACAACCATTGCGCTTACAATTAAACGCTGTGCCGCTGTACCACGACGGCCTCACTAGTATTATGGGATCACTTGCATATTCGGTTGTATCATGGCGTCACTGTGTAGTCACTATAGATATAAAGATCTCGTAGTCTGTGTAAGGATCACTCACACCATACTTCCCGCCGGAAGCGGTTAAACAACCCGCGCCTTGAGCTATTCTCATGTCTAACCGACTTTTCTGCTGTCGTTACAAGATGGACATTTATGTTTGTCTATATTAATGTATAATACTTTACTAGAACAAAATTTGAACTAAGAACCGAGGCCAGTCGTGGCGCAGGGACACAAAGTGACTGTAAACGTGACTGGTTGTGAGTTCGATCCCCACTCGAGGAAATGGAATATTTATTAAAATTTATGTTTCCATTTCTTCACTCTGGTGTCGAGGCAAAGTGCGGCGTTGAGGTCCTCCATACAGCACACAATGACTCCAGAATTTGGAAAGTGGGCAACGGAATGTCTTAACACTAGATTCCCTCTGCCTATCCTGCTGAGTCCCGCACCATGTAAAGCTGATTTTTCATTTCATTTTTAAAATAAAATAATTTTAAAATTTTGTAAAATAATACAATTAGGTAAAACCTAAAAAAAAAATGATTTCTTTATTTTCGATCATGAAAGATCATCAAAACATGGTTTTTGTAAGTACTCTGTATATTATGTTACACATTGCAGTTTCCAATTTTATTATCGTATATAAATAAAAAAAGTCTGTCAATTTTTACGTTTTCCATATAAATAATACAGTAAAAAATCTAAATTGCACAAAAGCTTTAAAATAAATTATTTAAAAAGCCCCTATCGAAATGACCACCTGAAACCTTTCACCCTTGTCTTCCCTAATCTAATTAAATAATAAAAAATATAAACAAACTCAAACAAGAGACTATGGTGTAGCATCGAATTGTAAACGAAATTGTGGGTTCTATCCAAATCAAAGAGTAAATGAATATATTAAAATTATTTTTACTTCCCCACTCTGGTATAAGTGCGATGTAAAGTTCTGCCATTAAACACACGCTAGAAGCAAACGATTGTAAAGGTTGTGGGTTCGATTCCCACTATCGAGAAAAAAAAAATGTAATATTTTCATTTCCTCGCTATGGTAACGAGGCAGAGCGCGGCGTAGAGTTCCGTCCACGAAACAAGCAATACCTCCAGAATTATCTAGGTATAGAGATTCCCTCCGCCTCACACTCTGCTACGTGTGGGAAAAAGCTAAAAAAAGACCAAATAAAGTAACATTAACGCAAATGTCATGTCACATACCATAAACCCTCATGTCATCTCAACTTAACTTTCTGTTAATACCTCAATCATAAAGTGGAGAGGCTTAGAGTATTTAAGAGAATCATCTGTAGCATTCACTGAAGAATATAAAAAAAGAGAAAAGAAAAGAAAAATTTTGCTTAAGTCTTTTATAATTGAGACGTGCATATAAATTTACACGTTATATATTATAATTATAAAACTTATATATAATTTGATCTTCGCCCCCTGGTCGTTTTGCACACCAACCCCCAACGTGAAAAATAATATAATTTCATGAACTTTTCATTTAAATTCTATACTAATATTATAAAGAGGTTTTTTTTTTGTTGAACACCCTATTAAGATATCAAAGTTCGGCAGAAAGTGGGGAACGGAGTGTCTTAACACTAGGTTCCCTCTGTCTACCCTGCTGTGTGCGGGATACAGCGTAAAGCTGATTATTATTTGTATGACACATAACACCAAGCGCTTGGCGTAATTTTTGTCGCATTATAAATTATAGGGTTCATTAAATGATCTATCCAATAAATAACAAACATCATAAACAATCAACTCTTGCTATACAAAGAATTTCAGAAATAAATTTTCAATTTGAACCAGTACTTCTCTAGATAAGATCGTTCAACAAAACAAACTCTTTGGATTTATAATATTAGTATTGATACTGTTAAATATTGAGGCTGTCGTCGTGGCGCAGGGGCACAAAGATGTGGCTGTATTGCGTCTGTTGTGGGTTCGATCCACACTCGAGGGATTGTTATCTATAAATATTTTCATTTCTTCGCTCTGGCGTCAAGGCAAAAGCCCGGCGTTAAGTTCCGCGCAACACGCAATGTCTCTAAAAATCGACAGAAAATGGGGAACGGAGTGTCTTGACACTAGGTTCCCTCTGTCTGTAAAGCTGTATACAACTATAGTAAAACTATTTTATATACTCACTTCACACAAACTTAACTCACTTAACTTCTTTTAGCCTTAAGCGATTAAAAGGAACAATCATTCCATACAGTTGCCTTTTAGAAACGTTCTAACTGAACGTGAAGTGTTTCAATTTCTAATTAATGATTTTTCGCTTTGGCTTTGTTTGATATATTTTCTCTTTTTCTTGTATGCTTTGTTCTATAAAAGAATGTATATATTCGTATAAAAGAATGTCTAGTAGATATCAAGAAAAAAGCAAAAAACCGGACAAGCGCGAGTCGGGCACTCCCACCGTGAATTCCATAAGAAATTGGAGGTCTTGAGCTTTTTCTGAAATTCGATATGAGCTTAGCCAGAGCCCTTTTATCCGATACCTCACTTGATCTAGAGGCTTTAATACCAATAAGTGCTATTATTTTTAGGATTTAACCACCAATATATAGTTTTCAGATTTTTTCCTAGATGAGAACTACTTGTAGATGCTAGCTGCCAAATTTTATAATTCTAGGTTAACTGGAAGTAATCTATTCTTATTGATTCCGTTTATGGTGTCGAAATATGCCTTTTTTGCGATAAAATCGGCCATATATATATTTTTAAGTAAATGCAGAATTTTTTTTAGAAAGTCATGGGCCGTACATATAAGTATATGGTTTGAATTTCAACTGATATCTCCAAGCATTTTAAAATTATCTTGACAGAGAGACAGCAGACAGACGACCGGACAACAAAGTGATCTTATAAGGGTTCCTTTTTTTAAATAGATACGGAACCCTCAAAAAATTTACAGTTGTGGCACAAGCGTGCGACTGTAAACGCGACAGTTCTGGGTTCAATACCCACTCTGGGGAACGAAATATTACTAACGTGAATATGTCTATAGATTACCATACAAGGGCAATCAAAAAAATCTAGTGATAACGAAATCGGTGCATACAGATTGGCTTTGTAATTTCAAAACTATTATACCACTGGATATCTAAAAAATCGAAAAATTTATTACGCGATAAATTTATTAGCGGGGGAAGGAGAAGTGACGTCATTTTAAGGTTATTTTGACTCAATGAAGCTACGAAGTTTTTTTTACGTCTGTGACTGTTTCTATCCGTCAGCTATAGTCTTTAATCTATAAATTGTATATAATAAAATGTTTACAAAAGTGACAGTGACTATTATAAGGTGTTTCCATAAAAAAATATTTAAAAAAATGTATAATGTTGGCCTATACGCCCAAAGCCGAAACCAAACACAAATATCGTATACAAACTGGAAATGACTTTTCAAAAACAATCAAATGGTAGTAATAAAACACTAACTGACCGACAACGAACAATATAGGCATATATTGTGTTCAATCGTCGATTGTGAAGAAACATTAGACAGCAGCTAGTGTACGTATCAATACGAGGCTTGTCGACAATCCATTTGAATATAAGTGTGATGTGTGTGTAACACTTATTTTTCTTTTTACCTTCACACTGTATCCCGCACACAGCAGGGCAGGCAGACGAAATCTAGTGGTAAGACACTCCGTCACTTTCTGCCGAATTGGAGGCATTGCGTTAAGTGGCAGAACTCAAAGCCGCGCTTTACCTCGATACCAGAGCGAAGAAATGGTAATATATATTTAACTTAACTTAGCTTCACGCTTTATCTCTTGCGGGGTAGTCAGAGAGAACGGAGCGCCAAACGCTACGGTATAATATATATTTAAGTAAATATTTCCATCTCCTCGAGTGGGGATCGAACCCACAACCAGTCGATTTGGCAGTCACACTCTGTGGCTCTGCGCCACGACTGGTCTCATGTCTATAACACTTACTGCTACTTAAAAATACCTGAAGAGCCAGTAGGGAACTTTATACTGTACGGATAGATGGCCTTAATATGGTCCAAACTCGAGAAAATTTCGTGTTTTGTTACGGATTTGTTCAAGCGTCTCCTACAGTTAGAGAGACGCGAGATGAGTATAAGAGTAAAAAAGTTTTCCTGATCAGCATTGTATTATACTTATTGCCGCTATTAATTCACAAAGCTTTGGTGCGCACTCAAAAGATATATTTACCGATACAATCGTCGACTGATCTGAGTATTTAGCAATCACCGAAAGTTGAATGGAAATTTCCATGCCAGTGAATGTGCCTGACTTAAGTCTGAGAACATATTGTAAAACCGCTAAGAACAGACAAATTGCATCTACATCATCAGTAGTGGTTTCATCATCATCATCATGTCGCAAAGACTTTCTTTTCTTTTCTTTTTCACTGTCTTCACTGGAGTGAATCGAGTATGCCATATATCGCAAGAGTTAATTGACGTGAAAAATGTTGTCGGAAATTCATTTGAAAATTAACAGCTGGTGATATGTACATATGGCCAATGCATCTTGAAATTTCGGGTACAGCGTTAGCAGAAATTAAACTCTTTATATTACGATCGATATTAAAATATTTCAAGAATATCGCAAAAATTATACCCGATTAGGATCCTCATCTTATTACACCAGATACGGTAGTTGGAGACTTTAACGTTGATAACCGCTGATTGCCGGACTTCATACTCAGCGATTTAAATTTGTTTTATATTGAAACTCTCTAAAAATGTTATTGATTTAACTTTTACCAGAAATTTCGATATATCTTGTATGCCATTTGTGTCTTACTTTTTGTATCACATACCGATGATTAATAAAGTTATCTTAAACCAATAATTATTTTATTTAAAAAATATAACCAGCTACATAAACGTATTCACGTACAACAAGCAGCCGTGTGCAAAATAGAGAACCGAATTGTCTCAATGGGAACGGAGCGTCTTGACAATAAATTCCTAGGTTCCCTCTGCCTACACTAGATATGTGTGGAGTGCTAAATAAAAAATCATGTACGTTGCTAAAATTCTAATTAATAAATAATCTATAAATAAATACTTAACTCTTACTTTACAAAGAATTTCATTTAAATCTGATTAAATAAACAAAATTTGATATAGAACTATATTAAATTTAAATTCCCCTTATAACAATTAACATTAATTCTGTTTTGACATCTGTAGTTTTATCTCTATTATATATGTATGTTCCTACAAATACAAAGATGCATTCATTCATTTAAATATTTTCTCTTGTAATAATAAGGCACAAGTTATAGCGGAATAACTATAATTCGACCAAATATTTGCAAGTCGTGGCGCAGGGGCACAAAGTGTGTAAACGCAACTGATTGTGTATTCGATCCTCACTCGAGGAAATTAAATATTTATTTAAATTTATATTTCCATTTCTTCGCTCTGGTGTCGAGGCAAAGCGCGGCGTTGAGTTCCGCCGCTCAACACACAATTTCTCCAGAACTCGGCGAAAAATGGTGAATGGATTATCTTAATGCTTAGTTCCCTCTATCTACTCTGCTGTCTTCGGGATACGTGATACGGGATAGCGTGAAGTTAAAATATATATATTTACCTTTTATGTAATAAATAGAATGACTTCAAACACTCCTTTTTTGATTATTGCTACTTATGTAACATAGTAATATCTATGATTAAGCTGATTCATACTGTTGTAATAATTCCTTATAGAATAAGTGAAAAGTTTCACTCTTTATCTCTCATATACAACAGGATGAGCTGATAGAACATAGTGTCAAGACACTCTCTTATCCCCGGAGTGGCGGAGTTTAACACTGATAATCAGGGTTATTAAAAAATATCTAAAAATATTTAGCTATCGGTTTATCACTTGACCTATTAAAAATAGCAAGAACAGAACATAATTAGAAGAATATTTGTATAGACAATGAACAATGCCCCGCATACCGAATTTTAATCTAAAACGCCGCTTTAGATTTGTGTCGGTTTCGTACGTGGCACGAATAAATAGCCTAAAGGAACCCTTTGTAAATTCTACTTAATAAAATTTCCCGTACAAATTAGATTGATCTTGCCGTTCTAATTGTTTTAACCAACCCACCATTTGTTTTTAATGGGATTACTTAATTTGTTAAAGAACTTTGAGATTGTTCTTTTTAAAAATCAAGTTTTTTTTTTTTAATTTGATGAACGTTTAGCTTGGTTGTTTACTTTTTTCTTATAGGAAGTGGTTTATTCTTTTACTCGGATGGATGGCTGTTTAGGTATTCTTATAAATTATAAGTATTTATGTTGTAGTAAAATTCTGATTATGTTGCTATTATAAGTTTTAATAACAGAGAGCGCGGCGTTTAGTTCCACCAATCAACAAACAATGTCTACGAAAACAATTAATCGATTGAAAATTGGGCGGAAAGTGAGGAACTAAATGTCTTAATACTTTCTTTCCCTTAGTTTCCTTTAGCTATTCTATATCTATATATATCTATTATACTTATATTTATTTATAATTTTAATGCTATAATAGAATATTCGTACAAGATAATATGGATTTATATAAATAAATAAAAAAAATAAGATAACCTTAATAAGAAAGAAGCTTTTTAATATAAGATTTTAATACATTCGCGTCTTATTTGGTTTGAACTCCTCTATGCAAACAATAAATAAAATTCATCATCTCCATATTTGTCACTGAAAAAAGACCATTAAAGCCGTTATGGCGCGGGGGCACAGCGTCTAACTGTAAATATAATGGTTGCTGGTTCGATTCCCAAACGGGGAAGAAGACAAAGCACAACGCTGAGTTCCGCCAATCAACACGCAAAGTCACGAAAATTGGACGGTGAGTGGAGAATGGAATGTTTCAACACTACATTCCCTCTGCCCACCTTTCCATATGCAGGATACAGCGTGAAACTATTTCATTTTTTTTTACAAGATAAAACAAATATTTCCCCAGATATTCTTACATAGAGCTAGACTTTCTTAAACTGCTGGAGCATATGAAAATCAGGTCACGTACGCGTCACTCACAGTCACAAACTGATGGTCGTCGTGTGCACTCACGTTATTGAGTTCCGAGCCAGACATATTTACTCGCTTCTTTTAGTATTAATATTAGAATGTGTATTTTTCTTGAGAACTCTTTTTAAATATAATATGAATTAGGTAAAAAAAAACGTGATACTTTTTAATATATGTATAATTATGACTTTGTTTGCTTGAAAGCGCTAGTCTCAGGAACTGTTGGTATAAATTGAGAATATATTTTTTTGTTAATTTTCTTAATTTTATTATAAATCCTGTGAGCTATATATTATTTATATCACCATAATAATCTTTTCCATATAACCTGCAGTTAGAATCATGTCATACACAAGTCTTAAGCTACTTCCATTTAATTATAAGAGCGAAACCGAAAGAAAAAGTTAGTTTCAGTATCATATATGTAAATATCGATTTATCTATGATTGATGATAGATGTACTCCTGTACTACGAGAACCGACTCATGCTGGAGCGTAAAATGAAATTCTGGATGGAGACGCTTGAGAACGGCGGTCTTAAATTAAACGTTACAAAGATCAAGTACTTAGGCTTACGGGAGCCCGGACTTCAGCACTACCCAAATGGGTCCTGAACAAACTGTTAAGTAGGAAAAGTTCCGATATGCACGAGCCCAGAAGCATCAACTCCAACTCCGAATAAGCGTCACCTGAGCCAAATGGCATGAGACCACTGGTGTGGTCCGCGATTGCAAAATACCGCCCAAGCTCAGGGAGCTAATATACAAGACTATTCTCAGACCGATGCTTTACATGCGCATTCAGCACTATCTCAGTACATTCAGGAGTTTCACATCACGGAAATGAAGATGCTGAAGTGGATGTGCAATAGATTCATTCGGGGTAGTCTAGGAGTTCGTGATGTAGCGGATAAGCTCAGCTAAGAGAATCTTTAAAATGATATGGCTACGTTGCTATATCTGTCCCTAGAGTTAGACCCCTGGACGCCCTAGGAAGCGATGTCTGGATTTTATGATGCAGAACACGAGAGAGCCAATGGACTAACCACCGAGGATACTGAAGAACGTGCAAAATGGAGATTGAACGGAAGGCAGACCCTGGCATTAAATATTTTAAAATATCTATATCATAAGCGTCACGCTGTATTTCGCACATAGCTGGATAACTAGAAGGAACCAGGGAAAGAAGATATTCCGTTCCCATTAAGACATTTCCGATCTACATTTTTTGTTGATTCTACTACTAAAAGTTATGGATAAATAAATAAATAAATAAATAAAAACAGATAAATATTATTATTTCATACAACCTAAAATTTATTTAGATATCCAACTAAACATAAAACAAGGTAAGTGAAACAAAGCGTAGTTCAGTTAAATTTAATAGCATGTCCTATTATACGATATTAATGTCACCCTCCACGCGCCACTAAAACATATTCGCCCTAGTATCCTAAAAGATAATGTAAATTGCCAACATTTGGCCCCTCAATGTAACGCTCACGCGATAGCTACTACTAACTACAAGTTAAATTTAATAACTTACACTTAAACATTTCTATGTTAAAATGTAATACAAATTAATTATGTTTAGTAGGAAAATGTGATCATAGTAATAATATACATGATGGAAGCGTCTGTGCCCCTTTTACGAAAGCAGCATATGGGGTAAAATATTTCAAATCCATACCTTAAAAAAAATAATTCAGATTCATGAACAGTTTAGACGTTTTATTTTTTTTTTTCATTTCACAATTTTTATCTATACTGTACTACGTGTGACGCAGCTACGAATAGATACCGTAGAACATAAACACCGACTACTATAAAAATACTACTAACTTTGCCGATCTGCCACATTTTTGATTCTCAAAAAAAAACAAAAAGGGATAGCTCTCGTTCTATTTTACGCATCTATTTATTTTCTAGATATAATCTCAAAGAAATTCAAGTGTATGCGCCGACTTCAGCACACTCAGATAATTAAGTGGAAGAAATGTATGAAGATATTACAAAGGCCTTACATACCACTCAAAAAGCACATTTTAACGTTGTCATAGGGGACTTCAACGCCAAAGTGGGAGTACAACCTTATAGAGAATCGATAGTAGGATCATATGGATTTGGAAGCAGGAATCACAGGGGGCAAATGCTCATCAACTTCCTGGAGAAAGAGAGGCTGTTTGTAATTAACTCTTTCTTTAAAAAACGTCCAAAACGGAGGTGGACGTGGCAAAGCTGACGCTGACCTGACGCTGTGACACGAAGTGAGATAGATTACATTAAAGCAGACAAAAGAAGAATATTTGGGGATGTCTCCGTAGTTACAAGGTTCAATACCGGGAGTAATCACCGTCTTGTACAAGGCACTCTAAATATTGACTACAAACTCGAACGCCTACTTCTCCTTATTTAAGACCCGATTGGATCTCAAGCCAAGGCGACATACCAGCTACTACCCGCGCGCACGCTAAGTGATCCCTGTAAAGAGACTTTTCAGCTTGCAGCAAGGGTCTGCTCACATTGTACCAGAGTAGTATCTCCCATAATTTCCCTTTCACAACTCTGTCAAACGCATGTTCCAAATCCATAAAAGCACAGAAAACTTTTTGGTTAACGGCAAAATTTTTTTTCGTGATCATGCGGAGGGAAAAGATCTGATCCATATACCCTCTTCCAGGTCTAAAGCCTCCTTGGGCCTCCCATCCTCCATATAAGTATAATTTAATAAAATATTTTTTGCGTACTATGTGCTGTTGACGCAATGACGGAAAGTGGGGAACGAAGTGTCTAAGCTCTAGTTTCTCTCTGCCTACCCAGCCACATATGGGATACAGTGTGAAGCTGACAGAGAAGAGAGAGAAAGAAAAATAAAATAAAACATCTAAATTTTAACTATTAATATAACATCACGATATAACACCCATTACACACGCAGCACACGTCCGAATGTTATGCGGTTACCATCTGTTCGCGACTGTTACGTGACTGACAAATTTTAATTGTTACTCTAAACTCCTATCTAATAAGATTTTGAACTGAAATTTAGGTTATTGGTTTAATTTGTGTTATCTTATGATTAGTTTAAATTATCAAATGTATAATATAATTATATCAGATACGGCTCGAAGTAATTTTAGAGGCTAACAAGAGTGCGTAGACGCTACAAGTTGTGGGTTTGCTTCCATTCGAGAAAATTAAATATATTTTTATTTTCTCTTCGTCCCGGCGTTGAGCTCCGCCATTCAACACGCAATACCTCTAAAATTCGGCGGAAAGTGGGGAATAGAGAGTGCTAACTGCTGTGTTCTGGATACAACATGAAGTTAATTTCTGAGCTACATTATTATTATAACTTTTTATTAAAAATTCTATTATTTCTTGAACAAAACAAAGTCCAAGGAAATATTGATTAAAAATATTTCTAATAAATAGTACGCTCTATAGTAAAGTTCAAATATCAAAACTTTTTCCATTTAGTTCACAACGATGCATTATGTTTGCTTTGACCAAGCGGAACTTGCAAGTTCAGTTTAAAATCTAAATTACATACGTTTATCAGTATAGTAGTTTTCTGTTCGGAGTTAGCTTAGTAGGTATACAGTATTATAATTTTTTTTTGACTCTTCTTTCTGCCCTACTGTGGTCTAATAGTATATCTAATATCCATTAGACCACAGTGGGGCAATGGGACAGAAACCAAAGGAAGCAAAGGATCTAACCCAGTAACCATGGGAAAGCTATACTCGCTTCTAATAAAATATTTTTTTAGAAGCCAGTGTAGTGTAGTTGTATTGCTTTTTTATCAGAAATAGCGACATACCATTTTTTGTCTCAAACACAGAAAGCGAGTTAAAAAACCCTTAACGTTGAAATTTATTTTCTCGGTATCTATTGCAGATATCTTTATGAAATTTCATTAAACACGGCTATCTATAAGCTTGTTATAATTTTTTATCTGCAATTTTTAAAACATTATAAATTATAAAAAAAATTGGAGGATGCTTTTATATTATATCCTAACAAAATTATTTATATTATGTATATATTATTATATATATTATTGGGGAACGGATTATTTTAACACTAGGTTCCCTCTGCCTGCTGTGTGCGGGATACAGCGTGAATCTGATTTAATTTAATTTTAGTAAGCTATCTATGCTAGAAGTTACAAAATAATCGAAGTAAAAAAAATCATAAAGAGTATATACTGGTTAGATACATCCTCTCAACAAGCAAACAGTATAAATATAGACACGTTATTGTACCACATTGATATTTACATATATATATACACATCCTACTTATTCATAATAAAGTTAATGAATAATAAAATGAATATAATTTAGTATCATAAAAAGAAATTTTTCTTTTAAGAAATATAAAGTAAAACGACTCTATAGAAATCATTCAAAGGTTTTATACATTTACCAATCCGCTTATCGGCACTCTACATACTTGCCTTGGAAAAAGATTTTTTCCCCTATATTTAGTATTAATGTTTAGTATTTGAATATGTCTTGGCTATATAATAATTATTCCCGTATAGTATTAGTTTCACATTGTATAGCGCACAAAGCACGGTAGGTAGAGGGAACCTGGGAACCTAGGGTTAAGACACTCCGTTTTCATTAAGACACGTTTCCTACTTTCCGCTGAATTCTTAAGTCATTGCGTGTTTTGTGGAGAAGCTCAACGCCGTAATTAATTTAAAAATTTAAATGAGATAATAAATTATTAGGCCGGTCGTGGCGCAGCGGCACGAGGTGTGACTGCAAAACCGACTGGTTGTGGGTTCGATCCCCACTCGAGGAGATGAAATATTTACTTAAATTAATATTTCCATTTCTTCGCTCTGGTGTTAAGCGCGGCGTTGATTTCTGCCACTCAACACGCAATGCCTCCAGAATCCGGCAGAAAGTGCGGAACGGAGTGTCTTAACACTAGGTTCCCTCTGCCTACCCTGCTGTGTGCGGGATACAGCGTGAAGCTAATAATTTAATTAAATTTAAATAAAAATTTAGATGAGAAATGAGAAAAATATTCTTTACATACATTAAATCAAATTGACCAATAAGTACTATTATGCAGATTAGAAGTACTGTATGTTTTCTTTTTATAGTTTCACGCTATATCCCGCACAGCATGGTAGACAGAGGGAACCAGCCTACCTGACTTGGAAGTAAGAAGCCTACTCCGCTACATGCAGAGTACAGCCGAATATTATAAAAAAGAGAATCATATTAATATTTTACAGAAACTTATTATCTCTTAGTAACCTACAGTATACCAGCGAAAAAATATTTAGAAATGAGAAAAGTTTATAGCGAAGTCTGATTACAAATTAAAGACATTTTTGAAGTTTATTTTACTATGTGTGTAACAGTAACATTTTTTATTTATTTAATACTTTATTTACAAAACTAAAAAAAAATACATTTTAGACGTTCAGAGAGAAATACAAAAAACGACTACAAATATATACTTATATAGTTTTTTGTAAGAAAATCGCTTGAAAGTCGTAGCACTAACATTTGTTAAATAATATTTAAAAAATAGCATTATCTCTTTGTAATTGATAATTATCTTTGGATATCGGAAATTTATAAAAATCTGCCTGTAGAGATGGTAAAGATATAAGTAAATTGTACAAGCGTATAAGAATTTCTACGTTCTAGTTTGATGAGACGTATGGTTTAGTGGTGTGAACGCTTGGACGGTTTCTAAGAGGCCCAGTTTCAAATACAGCTACGTTAATAATTTTATACGTTTTCAAAAAACATCTAAATTTTCATATATAAAATGTAGTGCTAGTGATTTTTTATACAAATTTTTAAATTTTAATTAAGATTCAATCATGTATAAATATAATGTGGTAAAATCTACGAGTAAAAAATAAAAAATATATATATCAATGTCCTTCAAATATTTATTTTATTATTACAGCGTGCCAAGCGGAAAGAAAAAAATTAAAAAAATCCTCCTTTTAAAAATATCTTATAACTAAGTTATAATATATATTAGTTGTCACTGCGATGTAAAGAAAGAGTTAAAGAGTAATGTTGTACTGTTTTCTTATTTATCAAAAAAGCCAGGCCAGTCGTAGCGCATGGCACAAGCGTGTGACTGTAAACGCGAGTGAGGGAGAAACAGGGAGTGAGGTCAATTCCCACTCGAGCAAAAGTTGAGGTCAGTCGTGGCGCAGCGGCACGAGGTGTGACTGTAAAACCGACTGGTTGTGGGTTCGATCCCCACTCGAGGAAATGAAATATTTACTTAAATTTATATTTCCATTTCTTCGCTCTGGTGCCAAGGTTAAGCGCGGCGTTGAGTCCTGCCACTCAACACGCAATGCCTCCAGAATTCGGCAGAAAGTGAGGAACGGAGTGTCTTAACACTAGGTTCCCTCTGCCTACCCTGCTGTGTGCGGGATACAGCGTGAGGCTGATAAGCAAAATACATATTTAATATTTTCATTTCTTTGCATTGGTACCGGGCGTAAAATGGAGAGTAAAGTGTTTTAACACTAACCTCCCTCTGCTTAATACAGCTACATGCGGAATGCATACAACGTGAAGCTGAAAAAAAAAAGTATCAAGACAAATCTGTCGCACACTGTGTAGTCTTCCTAAAATCCCACTTCAATTATTGAAATCAACTTTATATCTCTTAAATTTTCGTTTTGTTTATAGTATACGGTGGCGGAGTCGCTACGTGATATGGCTGACGATAAAAATGTCAAGAAGTTTGCTTTAGCCATGTTTCCTGAAGAATTTTACGATCGGCCATTTTATTTATTACATTTTATGTTAGTAGATGAGACGAGGCTGTACTTTATTATCAAATAATGAATTTATAACAGTTTTATTAAAACTAAGTATTTTAGAGTCGTATTTTTTTTGTAGAGATTTAAAACGTATTATTTAATATATCATTTTTCAATATGTAATCATCGTATATTGTGGTTATAATAAATATATATCTATAAATAGATCGACTTTGGTTTTCGGAATGTATTTTAAAAGTGACTGATAGACAACGCACAGACGAAACAACGGGACTTAGAAAGATGAAATTTAAAATGTAGTTAGGTTGTAAATATAGGGGAGCTCTAAAAGCGGATGTTTCGAAATTCTTACGACAACGAGGAAAAATAAGACTTCCCATTTTATGTCTTAATGAGAACACAAACATAGGTACGGGCGAAGAATATTCTATAATAAACTGACAAATTTTCATGACAAACATGTATCTATCTATACATGCAGCCGCGATTAATAAAAAAATATAATCATAAGCCTAAGAACATGTTCATTAATATCAAATAAGATCAGCTTCACGCTGTATCTCATATACAGCAGGGTAAGCAGAGAGAACCTAGAGTTAAGACACTCCATTGCCCATGTTACGCCTAATTGCAGCATTGCGCTAATGAAGGCATTGCGTGTTGGGTGACGGAACTCAACGCGGCGTTTTTGCACCAGAGCGAAGAAATGAAAATATAAATTTAAATAAATATTTCATTTCATCGAGTGGGGAACGAACCCACAACCAGACGCGTTTACAGCCACACACTTATATCTGGTCCCAATCAAATAAGATACTGGTTAATTTCGACATATATTCCGAAATTTCAGTTGAAAATTAACTTTTGTGGTACAAAGCGTTAAGACATTACCAACCAAGCTCTCAGAGCTTTACGGCATGAACCTCTTAATTTGAACCTACCCCCAATTCTAATTGCGACGTGTACGCCACTCTGCACCGCCTCTCGCTCCTTAAATAGAAGCTCTTGAGAATACAAGTATAGAACATTTTGGTAGGATATAGCGAATTAAGGCAAATTATTTTAAAATAATCAATTGTTCTTCTCTAAGTATTTTTTTTTAAGAAATATATTTAATTTTGCTTTTTACTTTCCACATATGCCAAAGCGTTATGACCAATCGTATTTTTTTTAAAGACTCAACTTTTTTCAAAATTATATTAATAGAATTTATTTTTATTCCCCAAACCACTCTGTAACTTTCAGCCAATATCTACGGCTAAACCGCTAGAAATAAAATGTGAGGCTTAAAAATAAAATATCCGTAATCGTATCCTGAACCATCTTACAAGCTCTCTGAAACCTATACCCACGGTACGAACTAACGTAACCTAACCTATCCTCTTAATCTTTAGCTAAACTTGTAGTATACGCATTTGACACGCCTATAACGGGGCCCCGCTACCTTTAGAGTGGCCCTGAGTTCATTCTAGAGAAACAAACTTACTTTCGTTAACTAACTTTTTAATTTTAAATCTTACAATCGACAAGTTAAATCGCTTCCGCTACCTTATGTAACGTGCCCGCGGACTTACAAATGACAAAGCTTATGAATTGAATACCACTTCAATATGGTGTGAAATTCTATTTATATTTTTATTTTCTATTAATTAAATTTAATTATATTATTTTATAGAAAATATGTATATTTATGTATATATCTTTTCTATAAAATAATTATCAAACGCATCAATTAAAATAGTAGAGAGAGAGAGAGAGAGATTCCCCTCTGCCTACCCTGCTGTGCGCGGCATACAGAATGAAGCTGATTTTTAATTATAATAGTAGCCTAGGCAACCTGTCTCCATATTCCTTCTCGCAATTTCCCCCCAATTTCCAAGACATTATGTATTGAGTTGCAAATTCCACGCCGTTATCGCCGCCGTTCTGTCTTAGCAGTACTGGAAAAATAAAATATTTTACATATATTCATTCTTGACGGAGTCTTGGGCACATAACAATCGCATCATCAGTCAGTCACTGTGCCACTGCGCCATAATATCCTGAAATTAGTCAACACAGCAGTTTATAATAATCAACTCAGTAATGTAGTTTTAAGCACATGCTAACTTCTTTATTATTCGGTGAAACGTGGGGAATGAAAATGTTGTAAAGTGCAACGGAGTGTTTTAACACCAAGGCACCCACCTAGGTTCCCTCTGCCTCCGCTGCAATATAACTGGGATATAAAAAAGAACTTCGTTAAGAGTAAAATAGTTACAGTTTGGATAGGATTTGATGCCTTGCTACCTTATTATATATTTTGTAGACAGAGGTAACTCTGGATTAATACACTCCGTTCTCAACGCACCGTCCAATTTACGAAACGTTACGTCTTGACTGGCGGAACTCAACGCAGCACACTGTCTTGCCACTGCACCACGACAGCCACACCTTACTTTACCTTACAGAAAAGAGACTTTTACTTTTATTAAAATATAATATATACATATAATAACATTTGACTCTCGCCTATTACTCTTATATGGATTCGGCTTATAAAATTTCGATATCAAAATTTTAATACAAAGTAAATACACATCAAATCCTTTGGCGGAGAGATTTCGTTTTGAACTTTGATTGATCAAGTTTATAATGGTTTTGTTCTTGTTGCAGATTATCTTAACCGCTGTCGTTGTAGGCTAGGAGTGTGCGTCTTAAATTCACCGCAATAAGGTTCATATGATTTAAATATTCTATCTAGATATGTAAATATAAACATAGTTATGTATATACCAGTACAGAGTCCGTCCGTTGTGAGTTCGATTCCCACCTCGCTCTTATAATAAGACAATGCAGCGTTGAGTTCCGTTACTTAATATACACGGTCTTGAGATTAAGCCGGAAAGTGGAGAGTTTCCGTTCCTCACATCATGACAGACATACATACATATATTTTTTAATTTGTTTACATTTGCATTAGTATTTTGAAAATACATAAATTATCCATGAGGCCAATCGTGGCGCAGCGGCACGAAGTGTGACTGTAAAATCGACTGGTTGTGGGTTCGATCCCCACTCGAGGAGTAAATATGTCATATATTTACTTAAATTTATATTTCCCTTTCTTTGTTCTGGTGTCGAGGTTAAGCGCGGCATTGAGTTCTGCCACAACACGCAATGCCTCCAGAAATCGGCAGAAAGTGGGGAACGGAGTGTCTTAGCACTAAGTTCCCTCTGCCTACCCTGCTATGTGCGGGATACAGCGTGAAGCTGAAAAAAAAACTAGTCATATAGTAAACTGAAATGTATTAACGCCGTTTTTTTATTTAAGCAACGTAAAAAAAAACGTAGCGGGACTCAAACCCAAACTATATATTTTTTTTTCACTTTATATAATAATAGTGAACTTATACAGCACGAAGAGTACAGGAAATTAATATCTTACACAGCCATTATTTTACAGCCATCTGGTATTCCTTCAGGCGTCTGTTGGAAGTCTGTCTATTGAAATTTTATTACTTACTTTTTAATAAAGTGCATAGAATATAACTTTTTTTTCAAGTTTTTTTTTCATTTGCCTTATTAGTGTGTGTGTTAGTGTATGTGGAACAATGAATGCAAGCTAAATTCTAAGTTAGTTTATTTAAAGTAATATTTTTTCTCTATCAATTATATGACATAACAAAATATAATTAAATTATCATCACATATACTTATTAATGCTAATATTATTTTTAATTATTTCTAATATGTCATTATTATTTAGGAATTTGAAATAGATAACAACTATACTAATATCATTACTAATCAGCTTCATCCGGCTGTATCCTGTGCACTGCAGGGTAGGTAGAGGGAACCTAGTGTTAAGACACTCCGTTCCCCACTTTCTGCCGAATTCTGGAGGCATTGCGAGTTGAGTGGAGTAGAGAACTCAACGTCGCGCTTGTCCTCGACACCAAAGCAAAGAAGTAGAAATATAAATTTAAGTAAATATTTCATCTCCACGAGTGGGGATCAAACCCACAACCAGTCGGTTTTACAGTCACACTTTGTGCCGCTGCGCCACGACTGGCTTCAATATCATTATTACTTTTTTCATATTTCAATAAAACTGTTATATTTAACATACCAGCGGCTCGCCCACGGCTTCGCCCGCTTAAAATACATGATTATTGATTTAATAAGCAGAATTGATTCACAACAAAAATGACTTCTAATATGATTTTTTTACGACATTATCGTCAAATAATTTCTAATTGTTTTAAATACGACCATTGTTGATATTTGATATTTATAAAATATACATAAAGCTAATTATGTATTACACGTATATATTTTTGTAACTTTATGTTCTTTTTACCTACATAATATACTCTGTTAAATGTGTGTGAATAATTTAATTTACTCATTCAGAAACAGCCTTAAATGTTAAATTATTTATTTGAAGGATTCATAACATTCTTTGTAAAATAACTATAATAATTGCATATTAACTCCTGTACAGTTTTTAAATTAGTTACATATATTATACGAACGAACCAACCCAAAAATCTTTGTATTTACTTGATATTTCTTTCTAGATCGTTCTTTATCTCTGTGTAGAATTAATTACGACTTAAACTTAACTGTTATGATTTATGAAGGTAATCTCCACTAACAATTCAATTTTGTTTACTTTACTGTATAAAATATTATATAATAGTGCTTCAAAAATATATATTTTTATCAACAGTCATATAACCCAGACGTTTCGAATGTCATTCTTTAGATAAGAATCTTACCAGCGCGATTGCTATATAATATTCGCAGGCAAACTAATGCCTTGAGTTCATTCAAATGACGATAACTTTTTTTTAATGAACCGATTTTGATGAACTATATACTTGAGTACTTAAGTTGAGTTAAAACAAAGCAATTGGTGAAATTTTCAAGTAAATCGGTTCAGTACTTTCAGAGAAAAATGCGGACAAAAATATGTCGACATACAGACAGACAGACAGACAAGAAATTCAAAAAAAATCTTTTTGCTTTCTATTATTCTTTTTAAGTGTCCCTCTATCCATTTCAGTCAAAATTACTAAATGTACAGACAAAATATTTTTACTGTCTTATTATATATAGAGATTACTACTAATACTGATAAAAAAAAACAAATAATAATAATTTTTAGGATGTCATATAGAAAGACAAATGACAACGCCTCTTAGACTATTTCATTTATCTAAATACAACAATGACGTTATCAATCTTCTGTTTATGCAGGCTACATTGAATGTTAGTATTGAAATTTATAGTGTAAAATTGTTAGTCTTCTTCAAGAAATTAGTGAGAAAAATTATGAATTATTTAAATCAATTTCAATAATGTGTGTTATTAGTGCCAGTAGGTTTACTCTACGGAATATTTTGACTTCGACAGTGCCGACAATCTATGTGCTGTTAAATCAGCTTCACGCTGTCCCACGCGCAGCAGGGTAGGCAGAGCAGACCTAGTGTTAAGACACTTCGTTCACCGTTTTCCTCTGAATTCAGGAGTTATTGTGTGTTGAGTGGCGGAACTTAACGCCGCGCTTTGCCGCGACACCAGAGCTAAGGAATATAATCGAACCAACAACCTGTCGCGTTTACAGTGTCACTTTGTGCCCATGCGCCACGACTGGCAAATATATGGTCGAAATTATGGTTATTCCGCTTTTACTTGTGCCTTGTTATTACAAGACAAAATATTTAAACGAATGCGTCTTTATAGGTATATGTATTTAGTATAATAGAGATAAAAGTTGGTGCCAGAGCGGAGAAATGAACAATAATTATAATTCATTCCCTTGATTGGGGATCGAATCTACAACCGCCGCGTTACAGTCACACCTTTGTGCCCCTGCGCCACGACAGTGTCAAACTTATAAATTAGAAACAAATAGAACAAATTAGAAATATTTGACTCAAAAATCAATCTCTTTATTTATTATCGATGATCGATAAGTCACTCAACCTACTTCACGATGCGCGGTCTGCATCATCCTCGATGGTTACTCAAAACGTATAGCTTCTGAGTGTACCAAGATAATGCTGTTCTGATTTCCCTACCGTATAAAAGAACTGACTTTTTTCCCAATCTCCACTGGAGTATACTATCTGATTACTTTTCTTTGCTTTGACAAGGTAAAGAGCAGAGTAAAGTTCAGCTACTTAAAATATAGAATCTCTCATTTAGGCACAGAGAGGAGAACTGCGAGACTTGACTCTTGACCAGCTCTCTTCCTATTTTGCTATGCAAGAAAGGAGCATAAAAGAGTTTTCAGCCCCAGCCATATTTAGGGCATGCGTTTCAAAAATTAATTCACAAGAAAAGAAAAGATAATGTAGGCTAACGACGTCATATAAAACACGCATTGTTAGCAAATCATTTGACAAAGCATTGTAGAACGTGACATGTGCGCATTCTTCCATTCTTACTAACGAGGGTTATATAATGAATTCGAGGGGATTAGGATCTACACAATCGTATTAATATGAGCCATTTAGGTGGTTAAAGGATTTATTGCTTACTAGTTTGTCCTGGTTTTTGTTGGAAATACCAAATATTCTGTATGGCAAAAAGTTTTTCCACAATTTGGAAAGAAAGATACCAGTATTACTCCTACTAACTTCACGCTTTATCCCTAGCGGGATAGTCAGAGAGAACGGATCGCCAAACGCTATGGTCTCTATGTACCTCTTTCGCCTCGTCCACTGTCATGAACCTCTTCATACATGCCCTCCGGAGGGTCCTCATGCTTTTTACGTGACCTTCCTCCAGTATCTTTGATACTGTGTTTTCGAAAGCCAAAGTTCGAAAGAAAAATACTTATTAAGAAAAGCGTATAAAAATTTGAAAATCGTCCTTTGGAAACCGTCTAAGAACGTATGGCTTAGTTGGTCAGAGCCTTGGACGGTTTCCGAAAAGGCGCGGGTTCAAATCCCGCTACGTTCAAATTTTTAAACGTTTTCTTAATAAGTAAATTAAATAACTTCCAGTTTCTTATGAATATAAGAAATGATAGATTGAATATAATAATTATACTAAATTTCGGCATTTATTTATTACCAGCTTTTTTCCGGTAGCTTCAGAAGATTTACAAAAACATACTTATTTATTGTTACCAGTAGCCCGTAACTGTTTGCGTTAAATTTAAGTAGTTTGGACTTGACTGTCAGTCAATAACCCAAAAAATTTTTTATCAGATTCATGTTTTATCCCGCATGTAGAAGGATAGGCAGAGGGAATCTAGTATGAAAATACTACATTTCCTTTTAAAATATATGGTTAATTATATAAAATAAGAAATTCAATTATAATTCTTGAAAAAAAATGATACATTAAAAAGGTTTTCTATCTCTCTATAGGTTACTGCCTCAAAGTTCAATTTAGTAAACATTATATACCTAGATATAAGAAAATATTACTGAAAAGATTAAAGGCTACAAGTAAAAGTTCTATTGTCTTTTAAATAATGCGATGGAACCCCAAAATGATTAATTTTATTAGGGTCCTTTATAAGAGGGACGGCCGTTAAATGACATAGTGGAAATTATGTGACATACTAAGCGTATAATATAAAAGATGTCCTGACCAACATAAATATAAGGAAAAGTCAATGTTTGCTTTAGAAATTGAAATTCATTATATAAGATTTTTTAGTTTCTCGTTTTATTCTACAAATAAGGGCAGGTAGAATTTAGTGTCGAGGCTCTTCGTTCTCTGCTTTACACCCAAATTCGATACACTAAGTATGGAGTGGTGAAACTTAAAGCGGTGCTTAAAAAACAGTCTTAACAGAGCAGAAAAATTAAATTTAAATAATTCAATCCCTCGAATGGGAAAATAACCTGCTCTCTTCTTGTTTACAGTAGATCACTGTGTTACGGTACCACGCTGATATATGGCAAAATCTAGTTGTAATTAACTACTCACCAGCAATTCAAGGCAAATATCATTCAAGACTTTTAAGTATATTAAATAAATTATATAAAAATCAAAATATTTTCATCTTTCTCCTGTAAAATGTCATTTTTTTATTATAACGCTGCTTCTACAGTGTTTCGAATTTGGGTGTTAAGCGGAGAACGGAGTATCTTGACACTACGTTTCTTTCTGCGTATCGTCCCACTATTTGTAGTAGTGTGTATATAATATTTGGACTTAAAAATATATTTTGCGTTGTTTATAGCTAGCTACAAATAAACGTCCAAAATAAATATATGCAAGGAAAACGTTTCGATAAAAATGTTTTTTTAAACTAAAATTGTCTACTCTGATTTTTGAATTTAGAGGCCAGTCGTGGCTCAACGCACAAAGTGTGAATGTAACACCGACTGGTTGTGGGTTCGATCCCTGCTCGAGGAGAAGAAATATTTCCTTAAATGTATATTTCCATTTCGCTTTGGTGTCGATTATAAGCGCGGCGTTGAGTTCTGCCACTTAACACGCAGTGCCTCCAGAATTCGGCAGAAAATGGGGAAGTATCTTACACTAGGTTCCCTCTGGCTACCCTGCTGTGTGCGGGATATAGCGTGAAGCTCATTTTATGACTTTAATTTATGCATCAAAGTTTAGCATGTTTAAGGGCTTCATATTGGGTTTCGTGTTTGGATATTTGCATAAACTTTCTTAATATAAAATTAATGATCGGCAAAGTAAAGTGGACAGTATATATAGTCAAAGGAATGTAGCCTATAAGATTAATTAATCATTAAAAGATAATTCTTATGAATAAATTTATTATTTTTAATTATGTAAATTGTGTAATGACGTTATAAGTTGATATAAATAATAAGATAAATGTTTTAAGGGAAAAGTTTATTATTAAATGGTTTTCCAGTCTAGTGATTGAAATTTTACCCTCTTTTTGTTAACCGACTGACTTAAAATTTAGTTCATATTCTTAATTCCAGTAATTATTTATATATTATATTTTATATTTTTTAAAAAACACCCCTATCAGATCTTAGCTAATAGAAACAGTATAAAAAAAATGTTAATTCAAGATGGCGGCCGTCATTTTTTAGTTTACATTTAGCGTGTTATTATTAATTTCTTTTCAATGACACCGTTTAAATTAAATCATATTTTTACTTTATTTAAGGCTACATTTTAGAAAAAAATAACAAAATATTATTTTATATTTTTTAACGCATTTAAATAGAAGCTTATTTTTTTAAAAAAGCTGTTTTTCAGCGTTTATTACTTCTGTTTTTAAAGCACATAATTTTACATACACTTATACATATATTAAAAAACAAATATAAAAGCAAAAAAAGTTTGCGGATGCCTTAAAACCGTTTCCTTTTGACATAATGAAAAACTGTTGAAGTTATCAACTTCAATTAATATCGAGTTAAGCAGTAATGAGGGAACAAACTCGCAACGTATGTAAAGTTACAAGTTGGAAGTTTCAATGATTTTGGATGTATACTTAGATTAATGATATGCGAACGGGCGTTGTCGGATATTATGATAAAGTACAATTTTAATTAATAAATAATTTTAATAAATAAAAGAAAAGATTTTTAATATTTTCAAAGTTTTATTTCACGTATAGATTTTTTTTTTATATATAAAAAATACTTAGCGCGATTCGAAGTCGTTGCAAACACTTACTGGTTTAGTAGCTGTTTTGAAAGTTTTTTACAAAGTCGGCATAGTGGCACAATGTGTGATTATAAACGCGACGCTTGTGAGTTCAATTCCCATTCGTGGGAATGAGTTTTTCGTTCTTTTGCTTTAGTAAGACGACAAAGCGACTTCGAATATGGGGAGAAGTGAAAAGCGGAGTGTCTTAACTCTTAGCGTTAGGTTACCTACGCTGCTAAATATTTAACAGTTCTATCAGACTATTTTTACATGTTTTCGATATATAATATATCTAGTATTTCCAAAGTCGTCTTTTATGGTCACTACCAATTAGAATGGTTATATAGCTAAACCAAATACAGCTACTCACATTAAAGACAACGGCTTCGGACATTACAAGGCGACCTATCACACCGATAGTATTAGTTTTGTGGTCACGATGTTTACAGGTATAAAAATTTATTAGGATATAAATACTTTTATATGAATAAGTTGGTTAATTAAGATCTTATTAATTAGTGCAGCGTTGAGTTCCGCCACTCGGCAATGTCTCCAGAATTCGACGGAAAGTGGGGAACGGAGTGTCTTAACACTAGGTTCCCTCCGCCTACCCTGCTGTATACGTTATACAGCTTGAAGCTGATTTATTTTATTTATTAGTGTATATTATGTTTATTCTCTTTTTTCCATTCATAAACATCACCTATTTAACAGTACCACAGCATGCAATTTTGCGTTTTTTTCTTACATGTAGGTTAAACAGAGGGAACCTAGTGTTAGATAATCCGTTTAACAAATTCTGACCAATTTTCTAGACGTTGCGTTGTCAATACGTTACGTTGAGTTCATTACAAGGCGAAAGAGCGAACTCAAAACTAAACTTCTTCTCTACTTTTATACTATGCACTTTGAATTCAATATTTGATAAAAAGCTGAGGAACTGTGAGGCTGCTACACTGAAAATTTTGGAAAATGAGTAAATATGACTTATAAAATAAATATATAAATATATATATTTGATTGCCTGTACTTATGATTAGATAGTATAGATATCATCTATTTGATAAAATCTATATGTTCCATTATAAGAAAAAAAAATTACACAACCCAAAAAAAGAAATCGCCTTGGAGCAACAGAGCATCCAGAAACTAAATACACGCACCAACTCAGCCCAATACCACAGAGATAAATATATATGCGGGATAGAGCGTGAAACGTGAAGAAAAACAAGAAAAAGAACAGTATGGTGTTACTACTGAAAGACATCAGAAAACAACACAATACTGGAGTAATTACGTGTAGGTAATACCTTTGTGCATGGAATGTTAAGCGCCTAGCCCCGTGGAATCCATAATGATATTAGCAACCTTTATGGTCACATGAGTGTTACTAGCAAGTAGCAAATATACCGTGGTTTTGCTTGTATAGTTTCTTTTAGATTCAAAAAATTTAAGCTTGAGAGAAATTACATTGGAATTTATCTATTATTATATATGGTAGAGGTCGTAGCGCAGCGGCACAAAGTTTGACTGTAAAACCGACTGGTTGTGGGTTCGATCCCTACTCGAGGAAATAAAATATTTACTTAAATTTATATTTCCATTTCTTCGCTCTGGTGTCGAGTTCTGCCACTTAAGACGCAATGCCTCCAGAATTCGGCAGAAAGTGGGGACCGGAGTGTCTTACACTAGGTTATATATCCAAGTAGTGTGGGTTGAATATTATATTTAGATTATTTAAAAAAAAACCTTTTATCTGTGGCTTCGCCTATGTAGTATATATAAATAAAAGATATGAAAACGATCGAAATTTTTAATATGATATCATATTATAGCGTCTATCCTCAATTGGTAAATTTTCTATACAACACGAAGGGACTTTTGATAAAGAATATTTTAAATTTTAATAAGAAACATTTCATATAAATTCTTTAGAAATGAAATATTCAGTATTTTTATTTCCTCGCTCTGTTAACGAGGCAAAGAGCGGCGTTAAGTTTCGCCACGCAACACGCAATGATTCTAGAATTAAGAGGAAAGTGGGAAACGGTAGGTTCCCAGGTCTATCTACTCTGCTATGCTAGCGCGTGTAGCTAAATAAATACATTTCATATAAAGAGATTTCTTCACATAGTTTCATAGTCAGTCTAACAAGAATTGTTGACCTTTTAATTTCGTTTAAAATTCTGGCTTTACTTTTTGAATTACAACAGAATATACCCGAACCCGTTTTTTTGCGGCAATTGCGTAATATACTCGTACCGTGACGTTACAAAGCCAATTTATTTTCCTTGTATATAACGAATTTCATTAAAATCAGTTCGGGTTCATTCAGTCTGCCTGTTTACTCATAAACAAGGAACAGACAAACATACAGTATGATTGACGATTATATTTTCATAGAACGTTTTCTTTCTTATTCTAATCTAGTATATTGCTAGAGAACTAAGAAATATGTATTTTTTTCTGTAATTTTATTAGCGTGGGGAAATTTGTGTAGTCAAAAGAGGATTTAATTATATTTTATGCATAGTTTTAGTAGTAATTCAGAACAGAAAAATATTTTTTTTTTACTGTACCTACGCAACATTTATTACTATGCTAGTTTAATACATTAATATAAAATCATTAAAAATATATATGAAGATTATTCAAATTGGCGTCCATTTGCTGCAATACAGGTTTTTTTAAAGTTGAGGCCAGATAACAATACCCACTCTTTCTATGGGAAAATTCTTCACTGCCAAACAGTCAGTGCCGCTGCGCCACGACTGGCCCTACGGTTGTAGGACTAGTACAATGTCAAAATTCAGTGGAATTTGATGTTTAATTTCTTCAACATTACGCTGTATCCACCATATTTCTCTGTATCCTGTATATTTGTTTGGATTCCGCTGTTGCTTCTTGTTGGGTAGGTAGAGGGAACCTAGACTTAAGATACCTATTCTCTTCCCTATGCACCAATTTGCAAGACTTGAATGTTTTTTGTTTATGTTGAGTGGAGAAATTCAACACCGCGCTTTGCTCTGATGCCAGACCGAAAAAAATATTTAAAATTTAATTTCCTCAACTGAGAATCGAACCCGCAACTTGTCGTGTTCACAGCCACACCCTTGTAACCTTGCGACAACTGGCCTCATGTTCCAGTATCTATTTTACCTATTATAAACATATGTCGTTTCCGGACCTACGATAATGAAGAAACTTGTGGACATTTAGTACGCCATATTATTGTTAGTGTTATAGCCTCACAACCCTCCATACTTAGATCGTAAACGTTAAAACGTTGTAAGGAAAGGTATGCCATTAAATATACGTCAGTGTGTAGTTTAATATTTATATTTAATTTTTTTATATATTATGTGAGGCCAGAGAAATGGCGGAGTGTCTTAACATTAGGTTCCCTCTGTCTACCTTGCCATGTACGGAATATAGCGTAAAAAAATATTGGAGATATTTAACAATAGGAAATTATGTACATAATGTACGTATATAAAAAATAAAAAATCAGTTTCACGGTATATCCCGCACCCAGCAGAACAGGCACCTGAAGTGCTAGGACACTCCGTTTTCCATTTTCCACCGAATTTTGAAGGCATTGTGTACTAAGTGTCGGAACTCAACGCCGCGCTTTGTCTCTACACCAGAACGAAATGTAATATTTAAAATCTTCGAATGGAAATCGAACCCACAACTTGTCGCGTTTACTACTGGCCTTAACATACGGTTTTAAAAGTAAAATAATCGCTTCTCCTTATCTTTTATCCTCAATATATCTCCATTCTCATCCAATACTTCTATTTAATACCTAATATTGGGTTAATACTGTCCATATATCAATAGCTTCGATAAAGAAAAGGCTAGAGGGATAGCACCATTGATGTCATTTATGGGTTTCATTTTTGTGGAAACTGACTATAATATAGTTAGTTAGCTACAAAATTTTGTCTATATATTATATTTTCCTTTCAGCTTCACGCTGTATCCCGCATATAGCAGGGCAGGTAGAGGAAACTTAGTATTGAGACACTCCGTTCCGCACGTTCCGCCGCATTTTAGAGCGGAGCTCATATGTGACAACTTCATATAATATTTAATGAAATAAAAAGTAGACATACTATTAAAGTTGGGCGTTATAATATATAACAGATAATATAATTCATTATAAATTTCTAATGTTCTAATTATTATTTATTTTCAACACTGACTGTTATAAATAACAGTCAAAATATTCATTATCTGCTATAAAATGGCGTGTGGCGCCTCGGTTCGGGAATGATCGGAAATATTTAGTAGTTGTTCGGCCTACATCGAGTCCAGCCAAGGTCAAATAATATAATGATGGCGAACTTCACATCGTATAATCTCGCACAAATATGAGTTTTAACTCAATGGCAGAAAGGCCAAATATTACTTACATTAAAATAACTAATAACAAAAATATTAGTCTGAACTTCGTACATTTTGTCATTGTATTATATTTACGTTGAAAATAATATAATATATATTACAGCAGTTTAAAATAACAGTTAAAAAAATATAATATAATGAATAATGCATTATAAAAATATAACAGTAACGCCCAACACTACATACTATATACCAACGTCACGTTGTATACCACACACGGTAGGGTAGGCAAAGAGAAGATATTCCATTTAGCATTTTTCGCCGAATTTTGAAGGCGTGTCCAGTAGCAGAAATCAACGCCGCGCTTTGGCTCGATACCACAGTGAAGAAATGAAAATATTAAAATAAATAAATCAGCTTCACGCTGTATCCCGCACACAGCAGGATAGGCAGACGGAACCTAGTGTTAAGACACTCCGTTCCCCACTTTGTGCCGAATTCTGGAGGCATTGCGTGTTGAGTGGCAGAACTCAACGCCGCAATAAAAAGTATTAAATATTAAATTTCCTCGGGTGAGAATCGAGCCCACAACCTATGACTTTTACAGTCACACTTTGTGCCTCTGCGACACGACTGAAAAATAAAAAGTTAATATTAGGAAATAGAAAATGTTACAATGAACTAAGAACTAGAAAGTCTCTGCGGTTTGTAGCCAGTTGCTTCAATATCGTTTATTTGCTTGGAGCTGCCTGTGTTCGCTTTAACCTAAATAACCTACCACAGTATCTTGCTAGGAACGGTCTTCTTAATATAGTTACTTACTAGTAATATATTTTTTATATATTTAGCTGCAATTTTTTAATATTATTTCATGATTTTTCATTATCAAACTTAACGTCTTTCGTCCTACTGTCATAAAAAGCCCGCGCTTATTACATGACCTTTCTTTAGTGTTAAAGAGAGAATATCTTAGTGGAACTTGAAGAATACAACTTCGATCGTTAAGTAGAGACAAAATATTTCTTTTTTCTCTACTTAACCATCACACCACTCTTTTAGGGGTATACCACAGAAATGGGAAATCAAGTAAGTTATGTAATACTTATGCCCTGACTGGTGTTAGTTGTTCATCCCGTCCGTTCACTTAACCCTCATGGTATTCCTCCTTACTTCTGGAATGAGATACAGGTACTAAGGGATACCTTCGAGAACCCTGACAAAACAGAGATCTTCTCCTTCTTCTCTTATAATTAACTATTTAAATTGAAAGTATAGAAGATGGAAAAAACATACTAAAATGTATATAATATATAGTTATACATAACTAAGATATAGATTAAAGAACATAATATACAGTTTTTATATTTAAATATAATCCACACAGGACTTTGAACTCGTTATATTTAATATAGCACGTCTCAACTAAACCACGTTAGTTCCATAATATTATTAAAATTTACTTGAGCAAATTCTCTTTGTCTCTAAAATACCTTAAAATACAGACTACTTTATTTCAAGAACGTATTCTTGTGAACATTCTTCCACACGATAAAACTGCTATGAAAATCTCAAAGTGCACGGAAAACTTGGAAGTAGCAATCGTCTGTAGCGAATTAGTTGCATTGGTGTTTATTTACTAGTTCCGCTCATTTAGTTTAAGCGAGGTGCGCTGGTGTGTGAGTTTACCTCAGTATCAGTATATTAAAAATAAATCAGCTTCACGCTGTATCCCGCACACAGCAGGGTAGGCAGAGGGAACCTAGTGTTAAGACACTCCGTTCCCCACTTTCTGCCGATTTCTGGAGGCATTGCGTGTTGAGTGGCAGAACTCAACGCCGCGCTTAACCTCGACACCAGAGCGAAGAAATGGAAATATAAATTTAAGTAAATATTTCATCTCCTCGAGTGGGGATCGAACCCACAACCAGTCGGTTTTACAGTCACACCTCGTGCCACTGCGCCACCACTGGCCTCAATCAGTATATTATAGGTTGAAATTCCGTATATTGAGTATTATAAGAAATAAAATATAAAAATTAAAGCGCATTCGGAATTACATACAGTCTGTATGTAATTCCGTTTTCATTTATTAATTTTTTTTTTCTACTAAAATAATTACTTCCCCAAGTATGATTTGAACTCACAATCATCGTGATTATTTACAGATGATGTTCCATTGAACCACAGTGGCCTTACAGCATACCTCTAGCTAGAAAAAAATCTTTTCACCAAGTTTCAAGTTCATCTCAACCATAAAAAGTTGTCAGAACTCAATGAACTAATCAACTATAACCATACAACAACCAAATAACAATCCTTTCGTACAAACAGTTTCAGTTCCACAGAAAAACTCATTTGGGCTTAATCCGGCACATAAAGAAGTTTCCCATTCGTTCCGCTAAGCTGCTAGTGGCGAGTCGTTCAAAAGTTTTTTAACCAACCCATATGTAAGTATTTGTGTATGGGCTCAGGAATTTTGGGTCAAATTCACTTTATATTTCGTGTTTTGTTTGAACTAATGTTAATATGAAATGTATTCTTTAACTTAGGAACTGTTTTTGATCCGGTTTTAGATGAGAGAAAGTTAAATGATATGACAATCAAAAAATAGATTAAGTATGTATTTTTATACTACATAGTACAGCATTAACAACAACAAAATATGAAGAAATCGGTCACGGTTAGTTCTCAACCGATCTCATATTTATGTATGGGAAATATTCTTATTTGCTTGATTGGACTGGAACTTGACCGGAGCGATAAGATGAATGCTCTCATTGTATTTCATATAGGAGTATTTTAAGGGAGAGAGAGAGAGAGGCCAGTCGTGGTGCCCGCTGCACGATGTGTGACTGTAAAATCGACTGGTTGTGTGTTTGATCCCCACTCGAAGAGATGAAATATTTACTAAAATGTATATTTCCATTTCTTCGCTCTGGTGTCGAGGCTAAGCGCGGCATTGAGTTCTGCCACTCAACACGCAATGCCTTCAGAATTCGGCAGAAAGTGGGGAACGGAGTGTCTTAACACTAGGTTCCGTCTGCCTACCCTGCTGTGTGCGGGATACACCGTGAAGCTGATTTGATTTGATTTGTATTTTAACAGATTGAGATCGGTCCTAGAATGAACCATGACCGGCTCCATAGTGTGAATCCCTCTTAATACATTGTTATTGTTATTTTCATGCTATGTAAGAGACAAATTTAACCTATGTTTGCATCGCCGTGTCTATTAAATTTTTCTATGGTTACATTTATTTTGAGGCTGTATATTTTGAGGCCACATATAGCGGGGAAGGTAGAGGGAGCCTAGTCTTAAATGCACTTTTTGGAATTCTGAAGGCGTACATATTAAGTGACGGACCTTAACGCCGCGCTTTGCCTCGACACCCTAGCTACGAAATGAACACTCATGAAATATTTTTTTCTTTGAGTGAGAATCGAATCCACAAACCTGTCGTGTTTACTTACAGTCACATGAAGTTATTTAATTTTTTTATGCAACCACTTATGTATGGCTTAGTGGTCCGAGAGCCTGGTCGGTTTCCAGGTGGCGCGGGTTCGAGTCTCGCTACGTTCAAATTTTTATACGTTTTTTAAATTATTAATTACGATTTCCCTGGTATTCTACTGGTTAACACGCAGGGTATATTCAAAATAAAGTTCAAAAATGAGTAAAGGAAGATGTGGGAGATATGTGAGGCAAAAAATACGTAAACATGAATCTATAATAAGACAAGGCGTTTCACACCACGCAATAAATAACTTAAAGAATCAGCTTGTAGAAGAAAATTCTAACACAAATTTCACTTAAGCAGACTTATGGGTAACTTTTATGAGTCGCTGTAGGACTATAAAATAACAAAGCTGGCCCGTAATGTATTGTTCAGAATATACATTATAAAGCGGCCAAATATGGTATGCGGGTAAGCGCGGTTTTATCGTTTCACTTAGATTTTTATTGGTACAACAGTTTATTGCTGGCAAGGTATTTTGAGAAGTTACAAAGAATATATAGAAGGTAGGATAGTCGTGGCTCAGTGGCAAAAGTGTCCGATTGTGTAAATGCGAAAAGTTGTGGGATCGAATTGTCGGAATAAATGAAATAATTCACGAGAAGTGAGACCATGTCTGGCCCGTTCTCGATACTTATATTTTGGCCAAAAAATTGGGATGTTTTGCCGAAATTGGGACGTCTGGCAACGCTGATCAGCATCGTCTTTGAGGCTGGGTGTCGACACATGTCCAAGATATTTAAATTGGTACACTCGTTTGTAGCTATTACCAACAGTACACTCTTTCCTTCATTGTAGATTAGAACAAGCCTCACATATTGCTATCAGCTACCTAAGGCCACAAATTAAAGTACTTAACAGTACCATATCGTCAGCATAACGTGAGTTATATATACAAATACCATCTATATAACAACCCAGCCTAGTGCTGCTGAGCTTGCCAAGTAACTCGTTCACGTACAAGTTAAAAAAGGGTAGGTGAACTTAAACCTCATTGTCTCACCCCGCAATCGAACCCATGTGGATGTGATAAATCTTCTGCCCACCGACCATAGCTGACTTGGCTTCTGTACA